>VYZT01040297.1:8084-30366 GCA_013400735.1 Pomatostomus ruficeps
ATCTCAGAAATTACACCTCCTCTCTTCCGGGCATTGTTTATCACTAAGTAGACATCATATATTTCATCTGGAAGGCAGTTTTACCAAGACAAAATTTGTTTCTTCTAACTGACAACGATAAACTGTTCATACAAAACCAGTAGCAGTGTGTCTTACATTTTTTTTGAAGTGAATAGAATTTACATCCCCATAGTGAAATGAATAAGCTTTTTACTTTATTGCCTTTTGACAAAGCTGCAGATAGAAATAAGTATTTGCTGAAGAAGCAGGACATGTTGCAGTTTAGTTTTGATGTATATTATATTGCATTTAGTGCAACACACACAAGATGTAATATTGCTTCCTTATGTTAAATATTCACTGTAATTTTAGCATTGCATTTGTTCCAACAAATTCTCAGTGTTTAGGGCTAAGACTTACATCTGTATATGCTGATATTTCTCAGTCATGTATGCTCCAAAGACTGAAGATATTTAGATTCTCTTGGGATAACTTTAGAATTCAAAAGCTGTGTATTTCAGAGCATGTGTTTGGCTGCTTGTCCCTGTTGCCCATCTGAACATTTTCAAATATTCCCCTTAGACAATCCTGTTGAAATCAGAAGGTTTACTTTTTTTATCTTTGAACCATAAAGCAATGCATTTTTTAAGCAAATTGTTTTCCTTTAGACACAACACAAATTGCATCAAAAGAACATTTTCTGGAGGAATAATAATCCCAAACCTGTCTTCAAGCATTGGGTTCTGTAACATCTGTGGTAAATGACTTATTTTGATATGGTATTGTCTGGTCAGAAAGTCAAAATAATCTGAAAGACATTCCTCTCCTGTGATTTATCAGACTCCAAATGCTTCCTTGTGAGAAATACAGGAACTGGATCAATGGCAAAATTGATAGGAAAATGAGTAAGTTACTATTTGTGTGACATTAACAATGTAAAGTATTCCCATAATTTTTTTTCTGTGTGTGAACTACTTCAAGTTTGGGTTGTGCTTCTTTTCTTGCTCCTTCAGACTGAAGAACAAGATTTTGTTTAGGTGCTTAGAAGGTAATTTAAGGTAGTTTAACATGTAAAAGAAGTTATCCATTTTATATATATTATTTATTCAAATCTTATGAGTCTTCAAGAATCCAAAGTTACCAAAAATGTGAAGTCTGTAAAATGCTATTTGTCATTTTCACTTTGGATATATACTTCTTGAACACATATAGGATAAAAACAACTGATGAACCTAAGCCAAACTGTTTCCCTGGAAACATCCTCAGCTATTTGAACCCATCTAGTTAATTTAATATATGCCTCAACTTCAGGCTACCTGGTGTATATATATATATGCATATATTTTTGGGCACTAAATCCTTTTCATGGATGGGGCAGGGGCAGGAGGATGTAAAATCTCTAAGTAGGACTCATATTTTTCAAGAAGTGATGCTTTATGTTGCATGTATAATTCTTCAGTATTTATAAAAAAAAGTGTTTTTTTCTCAGAAATGAAGGTATATTGTCCATTAATATCTGGGAACAGGGTCCCTCTGAAAATCCTCTGCTGCTTTATATGGATGCTAAAGTAAAGATTTATGCTTTCAATGTTATGCATGTATGTAAATGTAAGGCATCTCATTTACAAAAATCATCACCACAACAGGCTGTAATTGGCTATCAGCCTCAGCTCAAGTATACAGGATTGAATGCTTATTCTTAGCAAAAGTTAATCTTCTTCCCAAATGAAAAATGAAGACATTTTGGATACTGGCAGGATTTTGCTACCTCATTCTGCCTATAATCCTTTTGCAGAGGTGCTTGCATTAAATGAAATTTTTTAACATTAATTTCAAAACCAAAAAAAAATTTGTTTACTCAGTGTCAAAACCAGCCTCTAATCCTGCAGTACATCCTTTGATCCAAGAAGAAACCCTTTAATCCTCACTTTTGGAAATCTTTTACTGAGACTAACTGATTTCATTTCATTCATCACCATAAGACTGATGAATGATAAATCAGGCTTATCATTCAGAACTTTATTTTCTTGTCACTTTCATTTTTTTCTCTTTGATTCCCTTCTCTGTTTTTGCCTTCTCCTATTTAAATAGTGTAGATGGGTAGTAGCTACTACAACATCATTTACATTGAACACAGCAGTCAGTCAAGGGCACTCATTTGGAGATCTGTGTAATGAAGAGCTGGGAATGCTTTCACTACCAAGCCCACCCACAAGCTATTCACTGACTAGAAAACTACAGACAAAATTGATGTGTTCTTGGTGCTCAATGTGTTGAAAATACTGCTGCATCATCATAAAGACTACAAAACTGACTAAGCTGAAACGCTGTTGCACAAGATGCTTTACATTCAGTTCAGTGTCTTCTTGTAAGATACATTCAACACATTTCCTAATATATTTAAAGAGATAATAGCCAATGAAATATCTTGAAACATTGATACCTTATTATTGATCTTATTATTAAAACTAATCAAAATGCTTGCTTCATGGTACCTTTGAAGAAAAGGGATTTTTCAATCTAGAAATGCAAGGAGAAATTAAAAACAGGGTATATGTGCAATACATACATTTGTTGGCTAAGCAACTCAAATATTTTGCTTGTAATGATGTTTCTTGGCAGCTGCAAACAGCAGGAATTTTCATGGAAAGTGTTAGCCACCTAAATATCTCACTGTTTCATTGATCTCACTTATGCTCTTAGGATCAGTAAACCTTCTTTGACCTGAAGGTCAGTGTAGGAATACAAATCTAATGACTTCTCTAGAGATGAATAACATTTTGTATCAGGTAGTCAGATTGTTCCTTTTGAAAATAAGTGATTCCAAAAGGAAATTTATAATCATGGAGAAATTAAAAAGTTCATGTCTTCTATAATTCTTCATATTTGCACCCAAATACATGCTGCAGATGCTAATAAATATTTTCTATCATGTAAAAGAAGCTATACAGCAAGGTTTTTTAACTACGTGACATATACTTAACAAGTAAAAATTTTACTCACATCCATCTGAAATAAGTGTACAACTGTGAACCAGGATTATTTATTAAATATATTTTTGTTGCTTCTAGATATCTCAATTTCATAGACTGCCATATTATTTTTCTAATAGGCTGCTCAAGGGTTTATTAAAATTTCATTAGCCAGAAATAGCCCAAACAAACAAACAAAAGAAGAAAAATTAAAAAACACAAACAAAAAACCCCCACGAGGATAAAAAATTTGCTTTTAAGCTCAGACTTAGTTTCATATTAAACTTCTTCATTCTTACTCAGCATATATCATAGACTTACAGGAATATTATTTTACTTCCATACAAAAACTACAGGTGTTACTTTCCACCATTTTTGCATGAATGTTTTCTTTCTTATATAGAATATTTTTCATTTGGTTTGTATTCTTTAACTTTTAGTAGAGAAACAAGCCTGAATTCCTTTATTTTTAAAGTCACAACAGCTGATCTGACCTTCTAACTGTAAACACTGTTTCATCAACCAGAGGGAAAAAAATTTGTATGAGAAGATTAGTATAAAATAGAGAATTTTCCAACCAATCAGTGGTAGTTAGAAGTTTCGGTATGTCACAAAACTTCAAATAGGCACCCATTTAAGATTAACACATTTTGAATGCTCTTTCTTCACACAGGAAATATGTGCAGGTGTAAATCTTTGTTATGTTATGGGATGCAGTACAGAATAGATTTTTAGACCCGCAGTGAATTTGTGGATTCACAATGACAAAAATCATCTTTTGACTTGTACACAAAATACCAGTTGATCAAGAAATTATTGTAAGGGATAAATATGGAATTCTACAATTTCATAGTGGAAGACTTAATGTTATATCTATTTCTTCCAATTCTGGTGATAAATCTGCCATTTAATTCTTAGGGTTTTCACCAGGATTTGAATGCCTGTGGTTCCCTAAAGAATGTTTCCATGTTGTCGTAATAATTTCTTAACTTCTTAAATCTTTTTACTACTGCTAGATATCAAGAACTTTTTTAAAAATCTGGGCTCAGTAACTCAGAAGACAACTTTTATGTATGTTATACTGAAATTCACTGTGTAAAGAAATGAGATAAAGTTTCTGGTGATTTTGAGTGATCCCACGAAACTATGGCACAGTGGTCCCCTCTTCCTGTGCAGTGCCCTGTTTCACATTGTTTACACACATATATTCTAGAAATAGATTCTTTGTTTGTAACACTTCTGAAAACTTAGGAGACTGTGTTACTTTGCTGCACTGCAACTAAACTGTGTGCATAGAACAGTGCAAATCTCTGTTGTCACATCATGCTTCATTTCCCTCATCCTTTCAGTGCCACTGGAATAGTTTCAGGATTCATGTTTCAAAACTGTGTCAGTTGGCATCATAGAGCAATGCCCACTGTAATTCAGAGCACTGCCTTGCACACTGCATCCCAAGTTAAAGGGAACTGCACAACCAAATACTTTTGCATTGCTGCTCGCATGAGAATATATTTCTTAATTTCTCACAGCCAAAGACCCATTTCGTTCTCTCCCCTGCAGCCACCACATTTCCAGCAGTGTCACCAGAGCACATGGCCCTGCCACAGCATGTAATTATCTGTACAAGGCAGAAAGAACCAGCTGTGAGAGGTATTCTGCTACAGGTAGCATACGGCTCTGCGGGGTGTCCCATCTGCCAGGGCTGCCGCCACTGCAGACGGTCGCATGAAAGGCTTCCCAGTGCCTCGGTGGCTTTGAGGCAGCATCCCCCCTCCTCGTGTTCCCTCACCCTGGTTTCTGCTTCCATGCAGCTCTAATTCTCAGTGCTCTGTATTCTCTGGCGTGATCTGTTCAGCAACAGCAAAGCAGGCACTTAGAAAATGGTACCTGTATTTATTCTGAATTGAGATTAAATAGCTTAAAACTCTGCTTTAATATTTACATCTTTTATCCCTTGCATTTTATACCTTTTATTTTTTGACAAAAACAGATGCATGTGCCTATTGATAAGGAAATGGAATGACCTTTTCACCTGGGAGATAACTGGGCAGTCTTGTCAGTGTATGACGGTTTGCAGCTTTTGCCTGCATTCCTATATGGGGGTGAAGACTAGGAGAGGTGACTAAGTTTACCTGGGCCTCCTAGTTACTAAGAAAAATAGAAGTTTTAGGCTAGAAACCTGTGTTTTTCAGTGCAGACAGTTTTCTTTTGTTCAGTTCTTGTTCAAAGTAAAGAGTCAGGCCAAGGCATGGATACATCAGTACTACTGGGGGATAGCTTGTTCTTCTTTTCCAAAACATTTTTCATGTCTTCTTTCAAGGCTCTTTGTGAGTTTTTTCACACATATGTTATTGTACTTTTTCATCAGTAGCCCATCTTATAAATGACACTATGAATAATTATGAGAAAAAAACCACTTTACCCTCTCCTTTTCCAGTACTGAAGCAGAGTTTGCTTTTTTTGGAGGCTAAGATGCATGGTTTTATACCCCCAGCTTCTGGTACTGAAGAAGCTAAACTGGACTATATCAACCATTGGAAACACTAACTGGCCAGCATTCAAAGCCATCCTTCATCCGTTGCCAGAGCCAGAGACCCGCAAGGCAAAGACAAGGGATTCAGGGAACATTTCTGTCCATTTCTGTCTCAGGATTTCTCAGAGCTTTCAGTTGTCTCTTTCTCTTTTCTTTTCTTCCTTATATTTGTTGTNTGTTTTTCACTGTGCTGGCTGAGTTACAGCTTGATTTCCTGTAGAAATATTCTCTCAGGGGAAAGAATAATTCTGCCTGTTTACAATAATTTTAGCCCTTTTTGTCTGCAATATTTTATTATTTGGAGTTGAATTGACTTATGCTGAGACAGAAATTGGCTTAGTATCTTTCAAGGTATGTAGCTACGTTTAATGTCTTTCAAAATTCTGTGAACATTTCAAAGATGTCACATCATAATGTGCAAGTGAAACAGAATAAACTGTATTAATGCAGCTTTATTTTGAAAGTAAAACACTTTTGCCTGTTTGTATCAAAGAGAGCAATGGCAGGACACTAAAATTCCAGGGCAGTAATATTATGTAATTTCTGCATGTAGTTGCTTGACTATTTAATATCATATTTATAAACAGTATAGGTTGAATTGTAAACACCACCAAATTACAGGTTTAATAAAATTACTATTTCCATCCCTGCTGAACAGATATGTTTATTCAAAGTTAAATCAGATTCTATGGCTAGGATAAATACTTTCAAACTCTTTAAAGTTTAATATTGTCTCTGGCAAGAAAAAAATATTGCAAATAATGTTTAAAATTGTACCTTAAAGCAGGACATAAAAACTTGTATCTGTAAAAGTAATCTGCTAGCACTGAATATTTTCAGTGTAATAAACCTAAATACATCTCTGCTCTGAATGCTTTTTTGCTTGTACAGAAATATATGGCTTTATTAAGTGGATAAATTGTGTTGAAGTAAATACACTAGACTCCATTTCCTCTGATGTTACATACACTTCCTAGGATTTTTCACCTTTTATTAGGATTGACTAACCCACTTGGAAAGCTTAGTACACCTAGTTAAAAAAAAAGGTAAAAGCTTTCTGAGACAGCCTTCTTTTCTTCCCGCTTTATTCGGTGGCCCAGGTCCAGGTCAGTAAAGTACCTATCCAATAGGCAATAGTAGGCTTCTCCTTCTCTAATAAATTTAAAGCACTCCCCGTTAGATACTGTGTCCCCATGGTGATCTCAGATCAATAGAATTTAGCTGAGATCTTTGTTGGAGACAAGTGACTCCTGGTTGTGGGGAGACAGCTGTGGGGGTCTCTACCCCTGGAGAAGGGGGGAGGGAGAGAAGAAGTGAGGAAGACAGAACAGGAGTACCCCCACTTACAATACTGTGTGCAAAGCAGTAGGGAGTCAAGAGGACTAGGGCTGTGCAGATCCAATGGCTTGAGAACATTCTTGTGAGTCCTGACAAGAGAAAAGGACTCAGAAGAAAGAACTAGAAAATCTGTGGAACTGCTTTCCTCTGTCACACGAGGCATTGTGCATGCCAGGGAGGTTTTGAGATTTTGAGGTTCTGAGGTTTTGAGAGAAGTGTGTTTATTCAGATGCTGAAGATATGGTCAATAAATCTCTGTCCTGCACATCCCTATAAGGAATTTTGATTTCTGCAGCCCCAGGATACAGGGATGTATATGCAAGTTAAACCATCAATATGCAAGCAGTACAGCTCTACTCCATAAGCTTTACTGCAGCCCTTGGCTACACCAGCAGCTGCTAATCCTTTCTACACAGTTACTTTTTCCCATGGATATAGATGTTATTGGACTATTGTTCATAGCAGTATCTAATCCAGGCAGTTTTTCAGCGCACACACTGATGCTGAAAGAACTGCCCTGCAAAGACTCACACATAGCACACACACACAGACTTACACATCTTTTTAATGCTCATCTATAAGTTATCTTTGAAGCTTAAATTTAAAAGGCTCAGCTATATGTATAATTGAAAGTAGTGCTCACCAAACAGTCATGTACTCCATGGTCCTAAGAGGCTGCAACAAGTCTACATTCAGGATTGCTTTCTCTGAGCTGAATCTTTTGCTCCTTCCCCTACTTAGTTCTTCAGGGCTCACATTTTATTGCAGATGCATTATTTCTTGTTCTCTGTTGACCCAGGGTAGCATAGTTACCCTGGTGTAGTAACTACACTATGTTTCTCCTTAATATCATCTTCAAACTTAACAGCTCCTTCCCTTAGGCTTTTCACCTCCACTGCCTTTAGCTTTTCAGGCTTAGCCTGTGTAGTAATCTTTGCTGGGTTTAAAAGGGCCAAATAGCAAGTAGAAGACCCCAGCACTACTCACAATACTGTGCAGAGAGTGAAGCTCTATCAAAGCACAACCAAAATTATGCTATGTGTGAGCTTCATAAGGTTTTGGCTGGGGTAGAGTTGAATTTTTTCACAGTGGTTAGTATAGGACTATACCTGGATTTGTACTGGGAAAAGCATGGATAACATAGAGATGTTTTTGTTATTGCTAAGTGGTGTTTGCACAGCATCAAGGGATTTTCTGCATCTTGTACCACCCCTCCAGTGAGAAGGCCGGGGGTGCACAAAAAGCTGAGAGGGAACATTGGCTGGAACAGCCAATCTCAACTGCCCAAAGAGATATCCCAGACCATCTGGCATCATGCTGAGCCTGTAAAGCAGGGGGAAGAACAAATTGGGGGAACTTTTGGAGAAATGGCATTTGTCTTCCCAAGTAAATGTTATGCATGACAGAGTCCTACTTTCCTAGAGATGGCTGAACACCTGCTCAGGAGAAGCAGTGAATGATTTCCTTGTTTTACTTTGCTTGCATGCACAGCTCTTGTTTTCCCTATTAAACTGTCTTTATCTCAACTCATGATTTTTTTTGCCTTTAACTCTTCCAGTTCTCTCCCCAGTCTTGATGGTGAGGGAGTGAGCAGCTGTGTGGTACTTAGTAGCTGGTTGGGGTTAAACATCAACAAAGAGAAAGCCAGGAAAGGAAAGAGGATGAGGAAATACAGATGAGGAGATGCAGCCAACTAATTAAGCAGTTGTTTTCTAGAATGATTGTAGAACAGATTGTCTTCAGGCACTGCAAGATGAAAATAATTTATAAAGATCTGAAAGGAAACAATCTACATGTGAAGCAAAATATAATGGAATATGGCACATTAGTAAATACAAATGAAATGTTAAAACCTGGCAAAAATATGAATAGATTTTAATAAATGTTATAGATAACAACAAAAAAATATATTGTTTTTTAAAGTTAAAAATACATGTTCATGGTGCAGGCTTATGTCTTGTATATCAGTTTCATTCTTGGTTGTTATTTCTCACTTCCCTCTGCCCCCATTTAAATAATTTTACTCCCATTAGCTAATGTTGAACAAATTTGATATAACAATAATATTTCCCAAAGACGTAAGTCATATGTGTTTCCTGAATAGATCTGTAGATACAAATTGGATGCTTTCATTTACTCATCTAAAAGCTTTTGATGATACAAAAAATGTTGCAGTGAAAATTTATCCTGTTTTAAGTACTGGAGAGTACACAGAGGACAGAGGGAGAGAACTTGTAAATACTCTAATTATGGAAGAAACTTCAGCAGGGTCTACCAAACAACTGTAAGGCACCGTTGAATAAAATCAGGATTTATTTAAAAATTCCATATTGAGCCAAGATTGTCAAAAAGAGTAAAAGAGATGAAGGGTACTGTTGCATCAGTGAAAATAAGGTGAGATGATAGCAAGATTCTTAACAATCAGCCACAAGGGGAAAATAATTTCAGAAAGCTCAAGATATAAACTCAAAGAAACAAAAAGAAAGATTCAGGCATTGCTATAGTGACTGCATTAGAAATTAATTTCGGTGATTAATAATGGAGCTGCAGCCAGCAAGCAAAACCAAGCTATTGGAAAGATGACTAAAGATTGGAGCTGCGAACTTCAGTTTTAAGATGTTATGTAAACAGACAAATATAAATGGACTAGAGAAGTCCCAAAGGTGAGAGACATTCCCAAGAGGCACAGGGAGAAATATTAGGACAGTATCACCACAATGTGAGCAGATAATCATGGACATAGCCATTGACCAACATGTCCTGCATTTTGTGATCTAACAAGTGTCTTCCATAATACCCTTATAGAGTGTGTAAATTATTGAAATACATTAAACTCCATAAAAACAATGTTAAGGGTTTTATAAGTATTTTTGACAATTATTCACAAAATTTTTTTTTAAAAAGTGTTTAATTAAGACAATTGTTTTTACAGTTGACGGGTTTCACAAGCACAGAGCCACTATTTAATGTAGAAAATGGCATCCCCTTGCTTGGTATGGCTGAAAAGGAACTTCAAGTGCATGTGAGCAGAGCACAGCCAGCTTGAAACAACACACAGACAGAAAGACAGCAAGGAAACGAGACTGGTCTTTGATTTACAAATGCTTCCCAGCAATGAAATCGTTTCAAGAACAGAAGGCAATCTCTTCTGGAGAAACAAATAAGCAAAAAGCAAAACAGAATAAAGAGCCAGAATGTAAACGAAACACTTGTCTGGCTCAGAGCCTCCAGTTTGATGTCTTGGGTTATAAATAATCAAGTGCACTTGTATTATCCATGTTGTAGAGCACTGGTATTCATGAATACTTAAAAATCCTCTGACAACTGGTAATGTTTCATCAACCATAAAGTACAAAAGGCAAATTAGTGTTGTTTTTTTCATCACCCTTTGTGGGCTAAAAGATCAAAGAAGAGATTTCCATATTGGCAAAGACCTTATTGGTCTTTTTCTCTGCTTATACATAAAGATGTGTTTCTGCAATATGACAATGAAGACTGGCAGATGTTAAAACGAAAGTCACCCCCTACGTAAATTGAGCAACTTCAGGATATGAAGTCTTTCATGAGTGTTTTATAAAAAGATTTATTCTTCTTTCATGTTTATTTAATTATTTTATACTGAGAACTGGACAAGTCAATTTTTCTGTGAAACTTGCTCCTGGCATATCTGAATTTTCCATTTTAACTAAAGAACAGAAAATCGCTATCTCTGTCACAGAACATAACTTCCCAGAATTTTTATATTTAACATAATTGCATCACTAATTTAATGACAATATCCACTGAGTAATATTGCAGTAGTATTGCAATGTTATGTTATGTTCTATGCTCTATATACTATTATATTGTATACTAAAATTTAAAATGTGCATTTTTCAACAGTAAAGATTGCCTTGTTGGAACAAAGAAGATATATGTGAAACATTTCAGAGAAGGTCTTTGTCACTGAAACTGCAGAACAATGTCAGTAAAGTGTGACAATTTTCCTTTTACTCCTAAATGTCCATCTTTGAATAAAATCATATCTTAAAACTGCAGTTCTGCATACAATTATACTGCATGTGTAAAGCACCACACAATATAATTTCTAAACAAATCATGTGCACATAGCACATATTTCTTTAGATTCTCCAAATTATTTTTAGTGATTTTTCTGAAAACGGGGAAATTTAAAATTGTAGCAACTGTGCATTTTCCGCTGTTTTAAAATCGTTTTCTCTCCTGCCAGGCTGTGCACTTCCCTCAGACATTGCCTCAAAATATGCACATACCAATGCATTCATGCCTGAAAGAATCTAATGGGAAGAGTGACCTTCACTTTTCTTTTGTAGCAGTCCAGAGGTGACTGTAGCCCAGAAGAGATACCTGTCTCCATCCCTGGTTTCCACCCGTGGCTCCGGCTAACAGCAGCTCTCTGTAAAGCTGTGGAAGTGGGGTGCTTGTGGAGTGGATGGGACAGCCTGGGGTGCCCTGAACGTGCCCCAGGTCTGCAGCTTGCCTGAGCCCATGTACACCTCATGGTCCTGGCAGGGAGCGCTGCCCACTTTGGAACTCACATCCCTCTCCAAAACCAAGGATTCACTCTGCCTGGAGCAGAACTGTGGCAGCAGCTACGAGCAGTGCTTTGAACAGTGCCATAGTGAAACTGAAGGCAGACCATGCTATAAAACAGGATTAGGTGCTGCATTAGGGTTTTTGTGAAAGCAGCCAGATGAGTATCTATTAAATCTCACGTTTAACGTGTATCTGATGAGTTTCATTAAGACTATAGCATCTTTTTGTGGGGCAGATTTGCTCTGGATAGCATTTATTTTCATCTTTCCTATGAAATAAGGACATTAAAATGAAAATTCAGTCTTTTCAGGTCTGTAATTCTAAAGGAATACAATGTATTCAAAGACCATTGAAAGTTGTGGTGCTAAAAATGAAAATGGTAACAGATAGAAATTGTTTTTCACATTTTAACCATATAAAGAATATTCACTACTGGTGATATGAGGTCACTTCAGAGCAATTTGCAAAATAATTTTATGCCACATAATGTATTCGACAATAGTTTTTTCTTTGATTTTGGAAGGGTGAACTGAAGAATGGTCCCCATATTTCCCCTGCTGAAACAATCAGCATGATTGATGTAGTTGGAAAGGTGAGGAGAAATCAGCAAAATTAACACCTGTATTTTTGCCAAACAAAATTCCTGGAAGACATTTAATGTATAAACAGGCAGATACTAACTTCCTCTCTTTTTAAAGACTGTTTTGACACACCAGCATTCTTAATGCTAAAAGTTGATATACCAAAGTTTATTCAGTTTAGTGACCCACTCATGATTATGCTGGAATGCATAGTAAAAAGACTAATTTTATAGAATAGGAGCTAATTAAAAAATCTTATTTGGGTCTGCTGTGTTGTAAGAAGGTGATATTTTAGACAATAAAATACTTAAGGATTCACCTATAAATGGAAAAATCTGTTAAGATACAATTGATTTTGCTGTACAGCAATTGTAAAATAAATTAAAATTCTCTGGTGCATCTAAAATATTTGGCAAAATGTATGGCAGTGTTTAAGATTACAGCACAGTCCACAGGCTTGCAATGTGACCTTCAGGAGGTCTGAAAGCTTTTGATCCAAATCTTCATGAAGCTCATTCATTTCTTGACCTATTCCCTCAGCTCCAGAGTTTCCTGATGGAGGCAAATAATAGAGACTGTAGTACTTTAGGCCTACTGCTGTACAGAAAGATTTCCCTGTGGTTTTCATGCGTTTCCTGAAAATAATTCTAAATCATTTTCATGTATTTTTTTAAAGATACAAATCTCACATATACCCAGGGAAAAGGTCTATTCGCTTGCTGTCTGTTCATTTTAAATAAGAGAACTAAAATTTTTTTTTGTTCAAGTAGAATAAAAAATAAACTCTTTATAACCAGGACAACTGGCTATATAGAGTGTATAATAAATTCAATAATTTCAACATAACTTTTACAATGTGGGTTTTTTGTAATTTTAACCTTTCTTTCACCAGAATATTAATTTTTTTTGCCAATTTAGCTACATAGTCCTTGAGGGCATTACAGTCTCTGAAGATTTAGTGAATTAATATATTGAACTCCTTATTTTCTTATTATTTCTACTAAAATGTAGCAATTTTATGGGGAAGGGTCTAGCAAGCCCTTTACAATATTTTGCTTAACTAAAGATCAAATGCCATGAGGCTGGAGAAGAACCTTGCCTATAGGTCATCTGGGCCCTACTTATCGTTTTAGTTAAGGAATATTAAGTTACATGCAAGGAGAAGAAAAAGCATATCTTAATAAGAACAAATAAATTTTAAAACCCTGGCATTTTCCTTCCTGGTTTGCTTTGACTATTACCTGGAGGAAAGATTTCTTGATTTCCCAGATTAAGTCATGGACTCTTGAAGAGTGAGCAAATGCCCCTTAAGCCTTGGGACATGCTTCAAAACAGTTCTCTGGTGTTTTCAGCTGCTTTAATTTTGTTTATACAAATGGAGACTCTTGAAAGAATTTTATTTTCAAAATGCATATTTTGTTAAAACTCAGTTCTAAAGAAGAGTCTATGGCTGGACATCCAGAATGAGGCACCCACTACTTACTATGAGTTTGTAATCCCTTGGCCAGGAAACTACCATCCATTTTCATTAATATCTCACTAATCTCAGCAAAAACAAAAAAAGAATCTTCCTAAGCAATGTAATGCTTTTAAAGACAATGAAGAATAGATCAGTTCCAAATATTATTGTTGTTTCATCCTCAGTAATTCACAGTATATGTGATGAAATTGTGCCCTTGCAGTTTTATTTGATTTAGTCCCTTTTATTGCTTCGCTGCCGACTAAAGGTTTCCCCTTCATACGTGCTCTACTGTTCTCTACCATGTAAGATTTCTATTTGGGTGTTTTTCCTTCTGTTTTGCTTTAAAGATTTCACATTTACAGCTTAAACCCCCAGATCCACAAATGCCGTTGTAGTTTACACAATTTCTCCAGCTCTGGAGATCCCAACATGAGAAGAAAGTGAACCTGTTGGAGTTCAGAGGGCTGGAGCATCTCTTCTGTGAGGACACACTGAGAGAGCTGGTGTTGTGCAGCCTGGAGAAGAGAAGGCTTCAGGCAGACCTTGGAGAACCTTCCAGTAACTAAAGGGGTCTTGCAAGAAAGTTGGAGAGAGACTTTTTACAAGGGCATATAGTGACAGGACAAGGGGGAATGGCTTTAAACTAAAAGAGGAAAGATTTAGATCAGATATTAGTCAAAAATTCTTTACTGTGAGGGTGGTGAGGCACTGGAACAGGTTGCCCAGAGAAGTGTGGATACCTCATTCCTGGAAGTGTTCAAGGCCAGGTTGGATGGGGCTTTGAGCAACCTGGTCTAGTGGAAGGTGTTCCTGCCCATGGTAGGAGATTGGAATTAGATATTTAAGATCCTTTCCAACTCATGCCATTCTAATGATTATCTGCCCAGAAAAGAATAGAAATTAATTTTCTCCCTTCTGACAGCTAACTGGAGATTAAGTCCGTGCTCTCACCTGCAGCTAACATATGGTGAGAAAGAGGCATTTTTGAGACTGTTTGTACATGGCTAAGACCAAGAGGTGTCTGTCCAGCATCCCAGTGAGAAGAACTGGTCTGCAAGGAGTTGGGCTGCTCCTCCTGTGGAGCTGATGAAGGATGCAGGCAGTTCAATGTCCTCTGGTCACTCATTTTCTCGCAGCACTGAAATCTCAACCTTTTAGGCAAGATCCTTTGCTTCAGTGTGATCTCGCTTGTTTGAGCAGGATGCATTGACACAAAACATGTGTCTGCAGAGTGCTGGAGGAAATAATAGGATACAGCCAGTTTGCTGGAAAACTGATTTCAGAAATTCTCTCAGGCAGGTAATTACTCCTTGTAGTGGTCTTATAGAGAAAGTCTTATCCAAGCCAAGGAGAATGCTAAAGCTTTCTTTGTCCATATGACAATGCATCAGAATTGTTTCAGCACAACCCATTCTTTTAATGGTTTCTAGCTGAAGACATGCATATACATAGTAGGAAAAATCACACAAAACCTCCACAAATATCAGTGACCAGGACTTGGGATGTAAGTATTACCACATTCATGTATGTTAATGTATGTTAATCTTTGTTAATGTAAAACTCCCTGTATGAAATTACGACCTTGGTTTACTCAGAGGAAACTTTAGAAATTTAGAGTTTTCAAAATTATCATCCTAACTTGCTTATCTTTAGAGCTTCAGATTTAGAGCTGTTGAACCTTAGCTATGACTACTAACATGAGAATGCATAAAAGAAACATTTCACCTCACGAAGTAAGTGATCCCCATTACAAGAAAGAATTTTATATATGGGAGGTGTTTTTTTATCTGCTTTAAATCAGGATAAATAAGGAATATCTCATTGTCTAAAATGTCCTTTTTATCCAAGACTAATAATTTCCCAGACATAATTTTACTGGTAATTTTTTACCATGTATTTCTGTAATTGTATTAAAATCACCTAATCAAACTATACATAGAATTACCTCAGTAGAAATGTCATTATCATGTGTAGGAAGTGATGCCATGTAACTGAAGGTTAATTGTAGAATAACATCACCATTTGTTACACAATTAGGACTTGAAAATCTGTGACAAGATTTTGAAGTCTCACGTGGCCACAGAAGAGGTTCATTCAAGGGCATTCACAAAACAGACCTGAGATCAGGTCTGAAACAGTCTGGAATCAGATCAGGCCTAGGGAATAAAGATGGCAGCTCTCACAGGCTGGGAAAAGCAGGGAGAAGCAAGCATTAGAATTGCTAAGGAAGGCTAAATCTGGGGAAGGCAGAGCAGTGGGAGAGCTTGTCTTAGCCATGTATTGATTTTCTGATGTACCAAATAACACAGAGCAGAAAGGATATGGAATTGAGCCTGAGCGAACGGTGGCGTTCATGCGGCAGTGATTAGAGTGAATGATCAGGCTGCAGAGAGGGGAATACCTGTGGATAAAAGTCCCAGGCTTATAGAAATTATTATTTGTAGGGCCAGTGAAGAGCGGTCCAGCTCCTGAATGGCCCATTAAACTTTGAGCTGCGAGGTGAATTGGCAGAGAGGCTTTACGGATAGAGACGGAGTCTCGTCGGGTTAAGGTGAGCGTAGAGCATGAAATCCACTTACACCATCCCTAATGGAGAACTCGAATTCAGACAAGTCAGTCCTCAGCGCTCTGAGCAGCAGGGGGCGACAAGATTTTAAGGCCTGTCGTGTTTCATTTCCTCAATTTTAAGAACAGAGGAAACTTGTTTCTTGTAAGCAGAGCTATATTCAGCTGCTGGAGTCACAACTTTGTGGATTGCAATGGTACTGCTGGGAGCATACCACTCCTGCTTCTCTGGTGTGGGGAGGGAACTCACAGAGCTGAGAATGACTAATTTGAGAAAGACTTGATAGAAAGTTTGCATCACAATTTGGCTTTTAATATCATAATTCTAGCACCTTTTTGTTGGATTTTGTGACTTCTAAAAAAAAACCCAACCAAAATTAACAAACTAAAATTGCACATTTGATTGGCTTTTTGCATCTTATCAATATTATTCTTACCCCTTGAATGAGGTCCAAAATGTTAACCAAGGAAAAAATTCAATCCAAGCTTTTATTTGGATTTAATTAAGAAAGAACTTTGCTCTGACTTCAATGGTTGCTGTAGCATCTCCTAGAATCACTTTAGAAAATAAATACAAAAACTCCTAGTGATGATCTGCAATTGATTCAATTAAGTAAGTGAATTTGAATATGGAAGAATTTCTTGCTTTTAAAGCTGGATGAGATCTGTTTTTTTTCTAAGAGGATTTCAATGTTCCCTGCAAGTCATTGAACCTTCTGACCCATGCCAATGCCATTAGGAATCAAATAGATTTCTATGGGTTGGTCAGATGTAGATGTAAGGTCTGCATATCTTGATTACTAGTGTCAGGCTTATTCTAAAGTACTTGTACATAAACTGCTGTGAAGGATTGGGATCTTGAATTAAACTCCCAGAAGTCCATAAGAAAGCAATAGGGACTAAGATGAAGAAGTCAGAAGAAAGAGTATGAATCAAAGTCCAAGAGGGACAGGGGTCTCCTTATCCTCTACACCCTAGGAGGAGCAAAATGCAAGAGAAGGTGTTTTGTCTTTATTCTCATTAATGTTGAAATATTAACAGTGATTTTTCTCTCTTCTGTAGCCAACCTGTTTGGGAATTTGTGGTGGGTTGACCGTGGCTGGATGGCAAGTGCCACCAAAGCCGCTTCTATCATCCCTCCTGCTGTGAATGAGTGACTTTGTCCTCTTAAAGAAACACCATCAAAGGTATTAGGAAAAAGGAGGTTTTTATATGAGGTTGTGAAAGTGCTGCTTTTAACAGAGTTCAGTGAGAAGGTTCACCCTATTACTTACTACATAGATGAAGCATACATAGGGAGCTGTGAAGAGAGAAAAGGTGCTGTCATTGTGGCTTCATTTTAAAGGTATAAGACTCTTCCTGCTTGTCTGAACACAAGACTGGGAGACAGCTGCTTTTTTGTTTTTATTTCAGACACAGAATATTATTAAACAAGTTATTATGCTTCCTGTTGTGGTTTAACCCCAACGAGCAGCTAGATTACCCTAACTCAGACCAAAGCAGCACATTTCCCCTTGTGTAAACATGCTGTTTTCTAAGCTTAGAACAAAACTTAGTTCCTTGAAAACAGAATTTATTCAAGTGGTGACAAAGACAGTATAAAATTTCTTTCTACAAATAGGGGTATATTTAAGGAACAGAAGTACATTTTACATAGGGAATAGAAATCAAAGTGGGTTTGAATTTATTTTTAACATCTCTAGAAAAATGGCTGTATCCTGAGAGAGCATGGTACTACCTGGAAAGTATCTGTCTTTTTAGTTTTAGGTTTCACTATTTTGATATTGCATAGTTTAAAATTTTGCATTCCTGTGTTTTATTCACAGTCATTGTTGCAGTGGACTCAAAGACTTTTTTCCTTAAGACTTATAGCCCATATTTCGAATTTAAAACATGAGCAGTAAAATTTTGCTGCCAACGTGCTGGGTTGACCTTGTCTGAATACAAGATGCCTACCAAGGTTCTATGTAACTCCTTTCCTCAGGACAGGAAGGGAAGAAAATAAGATGGAAAAAAAATCTATGGGTCAAGATAAAGGTAGTTTAAAGAAGCAAAAGCTGCCTTCACACCTTCTCTTCTCTTAGCTTTTATGTCTGAGCAGTCATTACATGGTATGGAATATTCCCTCAGTCAGCTTGGTTTGCCTGTCTTGGATATGTCCCTATGTCCCCCGCTGAGATTTTGCCCAACCCCAAGTCTACAGGTGTGTGTGAGAGGAATGATAGAGAGGCAGCCCTCATGCTGTGTAAGGACAGCTCAGCAGTACCTAAAACACCATACCCTTCTAGCTACCAGTAAACAGCACACCAATATGAAAATTGATATGGGAAAAATTAACTCCATCTCAGCCAGACCCAATACATAATATTAAAGAGAATTGTGATCAGAAAGACAGAGCTGCTTTGAACCAAAATTATTCTTGACAACCTGTTAATGAAAAGTTCTCTGGAAACACGGTGTGAAAGGTATCTTTCAGAAGCATAAAGAGTTTTTAAAAGTATTTATTAAATCTCATGTTTCTTGGGAAAGCAAACTGAAATGGGATAAATCTTTTTTAGACAAATAATCAGGGACAGAGGGTTTATGAAGAGAGAACATGAAGCATATCATCCTGTTAAAATGTGTGCAAACAAGATTGAAACCTTTAGCAAGACAGTGAAATGCAGATGCTGTGTAAAGGGACTTCTTCATATGGGTTGTAAGAAGATTTGATTCTTGACTCAGAACCATTAATGTCATTGAAGTAATGGAAAATGAAAAGAGGGTTACTACAATCCTCTGTTCCCAATAATGGCCTAGAATTAGAACTATAAATGGATATCAGCCTGCAATTTAGAAAGGAAGCAACGTGAGTTTCCTTGTTGCATTGCTCTTTCAACAAGAAAAGCATCCACTTAGCAGCAGTGCTACAGCTCTAAGCTCAGCATTAAACCTTTTAAAGTGTCACTTTTTTCAGCATTAATCTAATGATAAGAGAGAAAGGCAATTGCAAAAGTCATTCTTTATTGCACCATTTAGCTCCTTGAAACTTCATCAAAATCAGGAGGGACCCCTTTTGCTCTGATTGCCTGACCCAGAATCTTTAATCCCGTTCATTAAAACCATGGCACTTTGTTTCCTTGTGAATTGCCTCCTGAGCTTCTGAAAATCGCCAGGCACAGACGCAGAGCAGAGCTGAGGGCTGTACCAGAGCACAGCTCTGACACCTGAAGAGCAGAATTCTGCACTGAGGAGGCAGCTGTTTGAATGTGAGACATAAAACTGACTTCCCATTAACGAAAGATAACATTAAAAGTGCCACTGTGCTTGATTAAGTCATCTGCTTAGACTTCAAATCAAGAAATCCGTTTTCTTCAGTATTTCAATAACCTTTATAATAGCATGTCACTGTGGTTCCAAGCTCATAGAAAAGGCACCTGTAAAAATTGATTTTTTTTTTTGTATTCTCTCCTTCCCTTCAAAAAGTTTTCACTGAGTGTTTGGGTTTTTTTAAACAACACTAAGCTTTCATGATAATGTTGGGGAAATATTTGGAATGGTAAACATATATTAACACTTTAAACGTGTCCTAATGTCAATATTTACTTAATTTCCTCATTTCCTTTCTTCTCCTACCTACAAATAAAAGGGTGATTGATATTTTGCAGAACAACTGCAACAGAAGGGAATTGGTGCAGACATTTATTTTTCTAGGGGAGGGTTAAATGCATCAGTATAGCTCTACCTAGTAGAAGACAAATATAAAACTAAGACATTAAGTGATGGTACAATGAATGAGAAGTAATGGTTTCCCTATTTGCCCAGCTATTACTCTCCCATAAGCAAGACTGACAGAGGACATGGACGTATTTTCCTGCAGGACCGTCCCTCAAGGAGCAGAGGTGACAGCAGGCACAGCACCCTCCAGCCATGATCTAAAGAGAGACACCAATGATGTAAAGAGGTAAGCTGCTTACCACTGTGTATAAGGATATATTTGCACACGCAACACAGGCTTGAAGGACCTTGCTCTCTCATCAATAATGACAGGAAGTGCAGTTCGGACCTGCTGGCAGGAAGCCAGCTCAAAGGATGTATTTTGCAATGCTGCTGGTCATTCTGTTGGTGAACCAGTGGGCTAAAACCTGTTTATGTCATAGCTTGACTACTGGATGACAAGCTAATTGCACTCTGCAGCTTCACAGTTGTCCAAGTCCCAATTCCCACAGAAGCACACTGATTCAGTTTATCTTAGAAATCAGGAGCATCTGAAGGTTTGCCATCTGGAAGTGTCTAGAGCACAAAGTGTCTAAGGCTCTCACTGCTGACATGGAAGGGGCTGTGTTATGTCCATTGCCAGCAGGTTTTCAACATTTGCATTCTATTTCAAAGCCAGAAGTGCTCAGAGCCACAATACTACTGTTGCTTAAAAGCCTGTTGGAAGCTGCATAACACTGTTGGATTCAGTGGTGAAATAAAGCAGAGCAGAGGTGGTGCCAATCTATGCTGTGTAGAATATCCAGGGTCTTTATGATTTTCTCACTAAGCTGAACCTTTTATGGTATTTTTTCTCTGTGATTGTGGTCCATGGGTTTGCAGCATGCCTGATGTTTCTTCTTGCTCCAATCTCTGCTCAGGATAATTTCATATTTCCAGTGCTGGCAAAGGGCAAGGCTGCTGCCCCAGCTTTCCAAACTGTGAAGCCTGTCTGAGTTGGCAGGAAAAAACATGGGGTTTCAACAGGATGTGATTGTTCTCTGGTTAAAGACCAGAGCAAAAGAAAATGCCTCAATTTACCAGTAAAACCATATTCAGCAGAGTAAATGATCCTGTCTAATTTTTGACCAGTGTTTCTCTTATAAAAGCTAAAACCTAGAGAAGATTTTGAGTGAGTAGTTGAACCAAATGCTCCTGTTTGAGGTTAGAAGTCCATTCACATCCATGCTTTTTTCATAATAAGGGGCAGTATTGTTGTCTCATAGCTGGCTTAAGTCAGCCAGGCACAGAATTGATTACTGGTTCTTATCCAGAAAATTCAGGGTGTGTTTTTGCTGCCTAGATTTCAAATGCCCAGATTTCCTAACAATTACATCTGTGTAGAAATATATAAAACTAGTTTGAACAACCATGGCTTTAGTGTATGCATTTTCTTAATGGGTTTCCTGGTTTTTATTTGCTGCTTCATTGGCACAGATGGAACAATGGCTATTTCAGCAGTCTAAGCATGTATTAAGCAAAAACTGGGAGGAGGATCACCTAACACCTTCTACCTGTCATGCAAAATTCAAAGGAAATCATGGAAGTAAAATATTCAGCTAAACCAACATCTTTGACTCCAAAGAAACTGAAAATCAATAGATTTAGGAAGAAAACAATAAAGTTTATTATGTTTGAGAGTAATTACTCTACTGAGAATAACATGGCAGCCGTCTTCTCAACATAGTATTTAATATATTTTCTATCCATTATTTTACCTATGATTTTGCAGTGTAACCAACTGCTTTTATAATGCTGAACTTAAAAAATACTATCTCCTTTGATTAAGATGAATGAAAATAAAAGCTATCCTGAAGTGAAGGTATTTCAAATGGCAAGATATTAACAATAATATGGAAATATATGACATAAAAAGAATTTATGGAACAGAAAGAGTGTTCCTTTATCTGTAATATAAACTAAAGGTTCTCTTCAATGTATGAACATATTTTTTATAGTTTAGCAGCACTTTGACAAACTTTTGCTGAACTTTTAACAAGACAATCAAATCTTTATATACAAGCTAACTGAAAAATAAAAGGCAACTTTCAATAGTATCTCAGATCATCTTTGATGTTTTCTCACCTCCACAATACCATTAACAAAATCCTACCTCTGAAAGATTCTCAATGTGTTACACTTCATGACCCACAAGAGGGAAGTTGCTTGCTGCATTCTTCAGGAAGGCATAAATATGATCAGGACTCAGGTCAGCAAGGTCTGTTCCTGCAAAGCCCTCATGTTGCCAGCCCTGTTTCTGCTATCCTCATTCTCAGTATGAAGTTAAAGCTTTGTAAATAAATGGACTTCAGAAAGTTGAAAGTACTCTGTGTGCTGTATAAAAGTTATAAATTAATAATTTTTAATTTATCCTCTGGTGAATGTCATGTAAAATCTTCAAACCCTAGAGCTTTATCACAGTTGCTTTTGGAATAATTTGGGATGATTGTCAATAATGCAATCGTATCCTATGAATAGTGTATGATGTTTCCACAGACATTGGCTATGATTTTTGTTTACTTTTATCTGCTCTGCTGTTTCC
>VYZT01040299.1:0-16453 GCA_013400735.1 Pomatostomus ruficeps
TGCATCTGTTTTACCTCTTACTGCTCCTTTAAGTTCCACTGCATGTGTCTTGTATCTTACTGTCATGTCCTGTATTCGTCATCTCTCTGAACTTATTTGCACAGTCCAGTACTGCCCTGTAAACCCCCGAACTTATACTTAGTTGGCTGCTGAGAGAATGTGCTCCCTTTTTCTATGATAAACCAACATACCAGTGTGGTTCTTTACAATAACGCAGGAACAGAGGAACTGCAGCAAAGCAGAGCCCCACAGGATGCCTGGCACAGTGGACAGCGCCCAGCCCAATGCCTCTGAGAACTCCAACCTGACATAGTGACAAGAAAACTGCATGTTATAATGCCTCATTCCCGTTTTTTTAAAGCACAATGCAGCCAGGGACAAAAGCAGCAAGGCTACAGCCAAGGTTATATCTAGACAAAACTCTTCCCATAGGTAAAGGGAGATGGGCTTATTAAGCAAGAAATATTTCATCCTGTGAATTCATGGAACCTTAAAAGCAAAAGAGCACTGTTGTTCCAAAGAAAATCAATGTGTCCTCATGCAATACACTTCCTCCCCTAGCTTCCCTGACAATTGCTTCATCAAGACTGTCCCTTTTCCAGCATCTGTCCACTAAAAACTTTTATTTGGAGAGTAATTGTGCATTTTACAGATGGAACAGCTTGTTTTGCTTCACTTGTTTGCTAAGAAAATCCCCGAAACCCAACAAGTGCAAAAACCACCCC
Source organism: Pomatostomus ruficeps (assembly GCA_013400735.1). NCBI lineage: Eukaryota > Metazoa > Chordata > Aves > Passeriformes > Timaliidae > Pomatostomus > Pomatostomus ruficeps. The sequence goes on from VYZT01040299.1 coordinate 726, forward strand.
AAAGCAACAAAAAAGAAAGATTTTTACTCAGAAGAAGCATTCCTGATATGGAAAAAAAAAAAGGAGTACCTCACACACACAGCAGAAAGATTGTTGATTGTCTCACTCTGCTGGAATGCTTTACAAAATCCCTTATATCCCCATATGGAATAAAATGTCACAGCAGTTCTTGACACTTCACCTATATTTTACAAATACCTCAGCTGAGAGGACATGTAAATTTTGTTCTCAGTTCTTCAGTGTCCTTAGGTCTCTCTATAGGATTTTTAAGGCAAATTTCAGATCATGAATTCCAGTTAAACAACATAGATTATGACAGTGGAGAGGAAAGGAGAGAAATATGGTTATTGTGGATAACATTTTCAGAATTTCTCACACAAATTACACATTTAATTCCATGACATTTCGATGGGATTGATAGTAAGACCACCATGACCTAAATGCTGTCCCCAGGTAGTGACAGGCTTCCAACCAGGGCTGTACCATATTGAAACAGAATATTGGCCATAGACAGTGCCTCTCACAGTGTGTGTTAAGTGTAAGGGGACACAGCATTATCTAAGTCACTGGGTGTTACAGACATCACAAATGCATGTAATGCTTTATCTTACCTGTTTGCTTGAGGGTTTTCACAGCCACAGTTCAATTCCTGCTCAGGGCCACAAAATAGGAAAAAAAACTTTTGCACGTCAAGGCAGTTGAAGATTTTAAGGGCCTATTCTCTTGATAAATTGAATCAGCTGAAATTAAGTGAAACATTAAAAAGAAATATTCTGCTCAGCTTTCCACATTCATGGATATGGCTGCTTTTTTCCCCATCAGCATCTGAGCAGCTGATTAGTGAGAACTTCAGGAAGCCTGCAGTGTTCCCATGTAAGACATTATTACCTCAAACCTTTCAGCTAAAGCATAATGTAGACTGACTGCAGCACAATAAAACTGCACAAGAGATTAAGGATGCATCATTTGGGTAGGGCAATATAACAATTTTACACCACTTGTAACCAAGTTCTTGCTGCTCCTGTTATGCAATTAATGCCATTCACACATTAACAAAATAAAAAAAGCAAAATCCTCAAGGCTTCACTGCTTTTTCTACATGTGAGTACGCTGTTGCTCTGTTATTATAAAGACATTTCTATTGGTATGGATGACAGATGCAGAGTTTATAAATTACTAATTCCCAAAAGCTGCTTTAAAGCTTTCATTTCACAGTTTTTTTAACTCAAGTTCCATATTAGAAGAGGGGATTAGTGTCACTGTTATACAGATTACTGCACATTAGTATAAAGACTTACAGAATTTTGAGTCAGTGCCATCAAAGCAGAGCACCGTGCTGTATGGGAAACTGTTACTGCACTTATAATAGCTCATAGTATGTTCAAAAATGCAACAAATCTGAAAAAAAATTCAGCTCTAATTCATTATGTTCATATATTTAAAATAATGCATGTAGTGCTTTACAATTCTTTGCTCTTCCATAAACATGGTGTAATTTTGACATTTAAGCAAAAAGACTGCTCTGATTTATTTGCAGATTAAGTTGTATTTTTGTGCTAAATGCTCAGCTGCTCTGCCCAACAGACCAAATCATGACATTTGTTCATATATGGTTATTCTCAGTTAAAAGCTCTCTCCATCTGCCTGGAGGTTTATTAATAACTCATCACCATGGTATCACAGCATCTCAGGGAAAATAAAACACAGAGATAGTTGCTAGGCTCTCCAGCCTCTAGGGATAAAAGGGACTATTTCTTGAGGAAGACTGGGAGAAACTCTTTTGGTCCATTTACTTAGCACCCTTGAGGGTGAGGCTAAGCCAAGAGATGGCCCCCATACTGTGTTCTGAAAGCTGCAAGTATTGTGGCCATCACTCAAACATGTCACCTACGATACAATTCTCTGCACTAACACATTAAAAACAAATATCCAGAAATCCAAACTGTGAAAGAAACCTAAGAAAAAAGGGATTGAAGTAATGCATCAATTTCTGTAGCACTCCCATTTAACCCTCAAAAGGACTCTGCAACCACATCACTGTTGCTCCCAATCATATTAACCACACTAAGCTGTTTGCTAACATGCACTGAACCCCACACTGGCATGCTGTAAACACATCTGACATCAGTAGGGAGAAACAGGGAACAGGTCAAGGACACATCCTCTACCCAGAAGAGTTACAGCTGTTCCTCACAAGTGTTTTCAAATGTACTGAATGTGAGAAGTGCAACCTTTTACCTGTAACACTCTACCCATCAATACTGAGAGAGAAGATGTCCCCATGGTTCTGACAGGTTTAAGCCCCAGAAGAAACAGGCAGTCTGCACACCCGTAAACATCTGCTTCAATAAGTGAAGTCAGTTCTAAATATGCTAACATCTTCAGAACACTAATATGGGGAAGCATCAAACTTAAATGCAGTAAAACACATATGGCAGACAGGATTTGCTTGCAGATCACATCCCTTTTCAAAAAGCATGTACTGTCAAGGTTGCCACGCTATTATTCCAGGAAAGAATGACTGCAAAGGAAAATCTGTAAAAACAACATGTATACCGCAGGGTACAAGAGTGTGCTTCCTACTTACAAATAACTACAGTATTGACTAAATGTATTCTAAGGCCAAAAAGCAATGAAGTCAGAAGTCACACCTTTAGTTGGTATGCTACTCTGATGAAGTGTCTCATGAGCAGGAAAGCTTTACAGAATCACTGTGTCTTCTGTCAGGAAGAAACATCCAGGTCTGCAAACTATCCAGTCCACCCTCTGGGAGAGGGACAGTGAGTGGTTACACCATTTCCTTCCCTCTTCCCTTTGTGAGGAAAAAGCAAACAGAGTTGCAGAAAGAACCATAAGAAGTGGCAGATTCACCTCCAAGGCCATCTCCTTAAAGTCACAGTACTCATTGCTTTCTTCACATGTAAAGGTAACACAGCAAAAAGATCTTGTGGCTCAAGGGACAGAAAAGACGAGAGGCACCAGAGCCTTTCCCACTGAAGGGCTGGCATGACACGAAAAGCCATGAGCAGCAGGCCTGCCACACCCCCCAAGAGATGCTGCTATAGCTCAACCTATTTCCTCTCAGAAGGGTTTTCACGCCTGCGTGCTATATATTCAGTATTTTAGAAGACGGGGAAACTGCTTTTTATCACTTCTCTTTCACACTCATATTGCTGCATGCTAAACAGAAGTCTGTCACCTCCATCGAATATAAAAGGCTGTATTTTGATCTCTCAGGTGGCCTCATGTTAAGTTTCAAGAGCAGTTAAGCACAGGAGGAGACTGTTCCTCTTATCCTTCAGCTGTTTAGTCAATTAGTGCAAGCAACAAGAAACTAGAAACTCTTTTCCTTTTTGCTAGATAGTTGTAGTTCTGAGAGGCAATAATTGCTGCACTGTGAAGCTGTGTGCTACTTAAGGTCCTCCTTTAGGGTGAAAAAGAAGCATAGGTCAAGGTAAAAATGTCTGGAAACAAACAAACAAACAAATCACTCTGATCTAACCCTGCCTGTCAGGGTGCATTTTGTCCATCTCTATACCCAAAACATATATAACTAATTCGACTTTCTAGAACAGCAATTGTTGATTGATGAGTCATCTTTCCTGTAAATTTATTTTTTTAAGTGATTTTGGCATTGTTCCTTGAAATTCCTCTCTGGCTATGTAATGGAAATTTTGACCTCACACTCTGGTTTCTTTAACATCACAGATACAGAGATTATGAGTTTAGGAAGACTAAACGGTTGAATAAAGGATGCAATGTAGAAATCTGTAGCTCAAACAGAAAGCAAGCTGTACTAAATGAATTTGCAAGTAAGTATTTAACTGTGTGACCATTAGGTTGCATTCCTAATAATAGAGTAACTCATTATTATAATTAAGAATTCATGTGGGAGGGGGTTGCTTCCCTCTTTCCTCTCCCAAAATTGGTTATATGGTTAAAGTTGCTGGCAAGTGAAACTCACAAAATACATCAAAGTTTAGTTTTTTCCTATTAATTAGCAACTCCTCATATTACAGTTTCTAAAGCATACTGCAATTAGTAGTCAGAAAACACAGAGTAGAAAAATGTAAGCCAGAAGGGAGTAGAGAGAAAACAAAAGCACCAAAGAATACATTCATGAGACAGAATTATGGCAAAGGGTAGCATTCAGATTGCAACCACCAAGAGTAAGGGCTTTTCTTCCCTGTTCTCCCTCCATTTGGGGGCAATGGAGAAAGTACATGGTAGCTCAGATTTCTCAGCTACGCTGAGTTCAAAACACATGACAAAGAACTTGGAATTTTGAACTTGGACCTTTGTCCCACAAGAAGAATTAGATGACTCTTTATAGCAAGGATAAAAATGAACACATCTGAGAACTACTCCAATTTATCTAAAATATAATTTAATAAATAGAAGAGAATTTCCTCCTTCCACTCAGCCTGTATTCAGCTGGCAGGAAAACTCCACAGGCTCAGAAACAGACGGTACTTTGAGTACCTGCTGGAGCCTGGAGCCAGCATTTGCAATCAGTCAATTGCAAATCATCATGGTAAGCTAGATCTATGGAGTGGCACACTCATGGCTCATGAAGGCCAAGCCTATTGAAAATAAATTTACATGCCTGTCCTCCAGTTGTTAAATGGGATAGCCCGGGATGTGATAACATGAGCTTCAAATTATGCATTCGTGGAAAAACTCTAAAGATTTCTCAGATGACAACACTATTATGGTCTCTAGTAATTCTTCATGGTCATGCCAGAGGTCATCCCACCCATGTTTAGCTTGCACCACCAGCCCGTTTTCATTCAGGCCAGCCAAAAGAGGATATTTGGGAATGAGCTCTACTAGCTGCTCTAAACGCAGGGCAGCTCACAGCAGTCTCTTCACAGGTCCCATTAGACACTGAACAACTTAAATGGACAATTTAAGCCAGAAAGATCGCAGCAAATTTGAAACTTTGAAGACAGTCAGTGCTCTTGCCCATCAACACAGCACTCTGAATGGAAACTGTACACCTAACAGCAAATTAACTCTGACTAGGTAGGCTGGGACATGTGACTGTGCTGCTGGGACTCCAGGCAGTTTTGCAGCTGCTTTGAAATTCATAGGAACATGTGTTCTCAGTCTGTTGATTCGAGAGAATGAGTTAATGTGACTTGTACAAGTTTAATGGCTGACTGAGAAGGTTTCAGAAAACACTTGCGATAAGATGCTACTAAAAAAAAATCAATGTTTTGCAACATTCCCAGCTCTATCATAACCTTAATGAGGTTGATTTCTCAAAAGAAGATAGCAAAATTACTTGATTTTTACTTTTTCAGTCTCAGCAATCAACCTAACAGCTGGTAAAACCCATTGTTATGTGCAAAAAAAACCCCAAAACCCCCACCTTCAGATTTTCATGTAGAGAGCATCAATTAAAAGGAACAGCTCAAATTTTCTGAGGACAGGTAACAGCCAAGTTGAAACTGTTTCTACATACATTAATGGCTCAGAGATGGGTATAGATTAGTAAAACAATGCCTGTGACTTAGGGTGAAATCCAGAGAATTTTAATACAAGCTAGTACAGACTCCCTTACATACAGTTATTGGTGGACGCAGGAGAGAAATGGCCAAAAGCTTTCTTATTACACTGATGCAATTTTAAGCAAAGCATTTTCAAATTCTCCCTATCATTCTCTTCAGCTTCACAGGCAAATTTTCGCTGATGCAAATATAGGACTATACTGGGGGAGATGGGTGTTCTCCCTAGTCACAAACATACAAACGTCATAAGAATAGTTGGGCAGAATATGGGGAAAAAGATACTTAGCATCTGTGTAGTTCCTTCAGCTGCTAGGGAAACATCCACCAGATGTTCCTAGATGTTACCTCAGCTGCCTCCCAAGCCAGTCACATCTGCTCTCTTCCTTACTGAATACCAATGGTAACTGAACTAATGTTTCACTTAACTCATCTTCGTAAAATATTCTCAAAACCCTTGAGGAACTCCTTTGTAAGGAGTTACACTACCCACAAAAAGCAATGTGAAAACCCCCTGTGATTAGATGATTGAATTTCCTGAAATTCTCAAGTTATTTAATATATAGGGAATATCATCATCTATACAAAAGTATTATTGGAAGTGGTGATATCTTTTCATAAACCTAAGTATTGAAACAGCAACAGAAATAATGATCCAGAGAAACTACCAGAATTAAAGAGGAAAAAGAGAAGAAACCTCATCATTATTAAATGCACCTCTTTATTAGGGAGACCAAAATTCTTCCCCAAGACTTCCCTTATATACCTAGAACTGAAACTATTTTCTGTGTTCAGCTACTGAAAATCCCCTCTGCCTATCACCTTTGTTGTATGCAAGATTTGCTTACGCTTAGCAGCAGTGAAAGTATTGCACTTGTATCCAGTGGGGAAGAAGAAGGAACACAAAAAAAACCCCCAAACCACAAAGAAAACCCATGCACAAAAAAACCCAAACAACTCCAAACCACGAAAAAGAAAGAGAAAGACCACACAGATCAAAATGTCTTATCTTAACATTTTCTACTCTGGAATTTTAAAAGTTATCCAAAACTCAAGTTTACACATAAGCAATATGTAGCATCTGCGTATGATCTAAAATAATCCAAAAGGAAGTATCTTCATAAGACTGTTAGCGTAGTCCAGTTTACCTATTATTCACAATGATCATCATATAATTTTTAAAATGTGTAAGGAAGTAATAATTACTTATTCCAAACTCTCTCAAGTTATTCTCCAGACTTTGTATTTTCAGCCCAAAACATTTTTCTAGTTATTTTCCAGGTATGCTGCATGACACTGTGTAATTTAGAGAAAAATATAATAAAGACATCAGAAAAGCAAAAAATATACAAATCCGTGTTACCACTATGTTCCAGCTGATACCCTGTATGACCCTGAACAAATCACTTAGCCACATTCCCACCAAAAATGGAGAGGGCTCCAGACTCTGAAAAATGACTGTCAGACCAAAAAATGTTTACAGAACAGCTTGCAATCATCAAACAGAGGGCTCTGCAAATGGAAAGTATTACAGCATATGGGATGTTCTAGCCATGCATTTAAAAATCCCCAGTTTAGCAGAAAAAAGAACCTTGACAATCATGACTAGGCACATGTTCCAAACAGAAATGAAACTCCTGCTTCTCTGGTATAGCTCTTTGATTTTGCATTACTTATACTTGATAAATACTATGTCTATAAACAAGAAAAATAAACCAGAAGCTCATCCATACAGGATCATATAAAAGCTGTTGAAACACTTTGCAAACTGCATGCACGACATGGTTCTTGGAAAGAGGCAGTAACTAGTACCAGATTTCATTCCTATAGCTACAAGTGAAATTTTCAGGTACCAAGGTCTTTTCTGCAGGTTTCAGTCACCTTTATAAATTAAGGGGTAAAAGGAAAATAAATAAAATAAAATAATGTTTGTCAGGTCAGGATGCAACAAAGCACATACTAACTCTTGATCTGAGAGATGGAATGAGAAGCTCTTGCCTTTTATTTGCACATGAGAAATGAAGATAAGTCAGTGTTTATTTGCAGGTAAGAAATCAGGATACGTTTATTTGCAGGAAGAGAGGGTATCACTGTCTGAAAGGAACCCAGAAAGTTTGTTTTTCTTCTACTTGGTAAAATTTGGATGAAGGAACAAAGAAACCAAATGCCACTGTTTCCTAGGGAAATACTTGTTCAGGCAAACAAAGAGATACATTCATTGATTACAAAAGGGATGCATAAAACCAACTCTACCTTGTTTCCAAATGCATAACATAAGCAAAGCAGAAGCCTACTCTTTTCCCCATAATTATTTTTTCTTACAAAAAATCAGCTGTACCTTTCCTTCAACATGCGAGTCTAAATAGATAACAGAAATAAGCATTTTCTCTCCATGTGCGAAATGAATGATTAACCTAAATAATTAAATGCATCAGAGTGCCTAACACCCACTGGTTTCTCCAAGCATTCATCCATCCTGCACATCTGACAGTGGTTTCAAAGAAAATCTGGATTGAATAACATGATTCAGATGTGAAGAGACTGACAATAAATAGCATTTTAGTACTGCTCAGTCATAAACCAGCAAGCTTTAGTACTGCATGTCCACATTAGGAAAAATGAAACGGTTTCTTCCGAGAACAACACGCTGGGTCTTTGACCCATGTGCTTGCAATGAAAACCAGGGGAAATTTGTTTTCCTGATTCCCTTGTTCCTTACAGTCATACAGAATCAAGTGTAACTACTAAAAAGATCACAGCTTTGCTTTTAAAATCTTAGGAAAAAATTCATTAATTACCCACTTTTGGAACATTTGATAAAACCATGTTATGATGTTGTTGTTTTAAAAGAACAATGCTCACACAAGAACTAAAAACAAAGCCATAAAAGGCTTTTCTAAAAGATTACTAAGTGGACTGGATGGCCTGTGATAATGCAAAAGCCTCTCAGTGCAAGCATGCCCTGATGCTAGCATAAATGATTGGCCTACCCACGGCAAGGAGGCAACTCCAGAGCTCTGGGAAGAAAACACAAAACACAGTGACTTCTTCCACATTTTATAAGGGCCTTCCTTATCTCTCTTCAGATTCCTACAAGAAAGGATGTTTTGGCAGTATCCATAACCACTAATTTTTTTATAAAATGGATGAAAGAACAAACACTGTAACTAGACTCGCCATGTTTCTTGAGTCTTCTAGACTATGGTGGACAGATGAATTTATCTTGCTTTAAAAGAAACTTCACAAATGCAAGTATATATCACAGCACACCATTAGCAGATGGTGATTACAAAACCTGTTTGAGGAAGGCTCGGGTGTGCTTAATCATACAGTCCACAAGAAAAGACAGATTACTACGGATGTGTTACCACAATGATGCACAATTTCCAAAATTCAACGCTGAAAACAGATTTGAGCAGATTTGTCAAAATCAGCAAGACGTGACAAAAAAAAGGCATGACTGTAGACTTGTGCTGTTTCTGTAATCTTTCACTGGCTGTTACAGATGGAGAAGTCATACAGGACTAGGTGGTCCATGGTCTGACAATACGTCTGCTTCTCAATGTTCAGTAGAATCCTGATAAAAGAACTGACACCCTTTCATAGACAGTCTATCCATGCTACTGATGGTATGAACTTTTTATTACTTAATTTTTTAATAGCAGTCCTTTTATTGTTAATGGATGTGGTTTATGCAAATCTTATCCACCACAGATACAGATTTATAAATTACTCTAAATTACAGCGCTGTAATTGGACAGTGTTGATATGAAACTCAAGTAGTGTAGGAATTGCCAGAGGCATGATGCCTACAGCCAAAGTTTAATTTCAGCTCTGAAGCAGATTCCCTTTGCACCTTTAGGTTACTCATCTCCATTTCCTCCTCTCTAAACCTGCCTCCCAGGATGGTGCTGGAAGTTTAATTATTGAATGTGAATCATCTCAGCACTGCCTCCTGAAATCCAGATATAATCAATAATGAGCCAAAGCTTTACTTGGGCAAAAGCTGCATTTGAGGAAAAGTGGACCTTCCACTATGCCTGTCAGAAGTGGTCTCATAAAACACCAAAAGCAAAGCTGTGCTGTTTTTAATCTCTGCCAACAAGGGCAGCGCTCTGCCTTTAAGTGTGCAGGCACTAAGGCTGCTTAGCTTCCCTGGAGCCCCCACTCTGACCTGTGGCACCACGGCCTCTCTGCTGACCAACTCCAGTCAGCAACCCACAACACAGCAGTCAGGGGATAACCTGTGTACACCTGCCTTCGCAGCCCCCAGATGCAGAGCAGAGACGTCACTGGCTGTGAGCATGCATCCTCTGCCAGGAGTCACCTCTCCTCAGAGCATATGTCTCCCTTTTTCAACTCACAGCCAAAGGGCAGGTCAAACACTCCTCAAACTAGCCTAGCTGTTTGCATGATCATTCTCTAATCATTTCCACTCAAGACAGATTAGCACAGATGAGCTCCCTCAGCTTTTTTGGTTGCTCTGAGCCTGCTTGTTCTGACCAAAACAGGCCAGAGAACAATTGCAGCTGGGAAAGTGGGTATGAGAGGGCAGAATACTGCAGGAGATGTGGTAAGTTCTTGTATGCGACCAGCACACCATTAATCAATGCCCAAGACTTGCTCAAATTACGCAGCTGCCAGATGTGCTCCTCCCTGTGTCATTCACAAGACTCCACATTCATGAGACTCCCTGTGTACCAGATTTGATCACCTCCATCTCTCTGTTCAAGTACTTTTGTATTCTATGATCCCAGTGGGTTTCGGCATCAGTATCAAGAAAATAGCGTGCTCTTGAAGAGACTAGTTTTTCATGTAACACTAAACAGCTTTACACTGTAGAGCAAAGGAAAGGGAAGCTACTGAAGTATTGTAACTGCAAAGTGTTACTAACTTTCCACCTGTAACCTCCTGGCAATTCCAGAGGTATCACACCAGGCATGTTCATGTCCCACCTCCCTGTTTGTTCCTCATGACAGTCATCATCACCCTCTTCGATTTTTGGCCATTAGGATCACTTCAGCATACATTGCAGGCTGAAGATCCTCACCGAGTATTTTCAGTCCTTAACTACGGAGGTGTGAGACAGCTTGTGGGTGAACGTCCAGTTTTAATGACAAGACAAAATGATGGAGAATCTGTTATTACTCTCAGAGGAAAGCTGTTCCTCTAAGTTTCAAGACCAGTTTCAGCAAGTAAGTGTCAGGAGAAGAGCTGCCAAAAAAAAAATAATTAAACCTACATCAGTCATTTAATACACAGAAGAGAATTAAACTGCTGTCAGTCATAAGTTCCTCAAGGTCTGACTGTTTCTGTTTCTGTACCAAGTGTATCGCCAGATCCACTAAAGAAAGTGAGGGTAAAACCAATGCTCGTGCATGCATGTGCCCAGACAGACACAGTGCATGACAGCCACCTCACTCAGATCTCTGGGCAAGATTGATTTCCACTATGCTAATTACCATGCTGGAAAAGAGATTATATTCAGATTTGTAACTGATAATAAAAAAGGCCCCACACATATATTAACACAAGACAAAACATGCGCATCTTACAAGCATCTGAAACCTACCACTTATTTCATTTCATCAAAACAAGACAGGTGGTCTGCTCATAAGCAAATGCTGGCTGTTTTTACTGATATTATGTTACTATCAAGACAATACAGGCCCCATAACTGACAGCAAACCAGAGACCCAAATGTTCAAAGAATTAATGCTTTCACCTTATTCTAGATGGTTACATTTACTTTCAGTTGGCAATTTTGCCAGGTCAAGAAAGACCAGATGAACTCAGACATCCAATCTTTCCATTATATATAAAATTCGTTAGCAAACTCGCACATACTTTCCATCCATTTACATTCACTGGCACTGAAGCACTGAAAGGGTATGAACTGCTTTCCCCTTTTCCCCTGAAGCAACATTGTCTCCAACCCTCATTACCTAAACTGAAATTAGTTATAGGACAAGTAAGAGCAGTTACACATCTAAAACCGATATATTAGTCAACAACTGAATATATTAAAAATGTGATACTCACTTGAGAATATCCTTATAAAAAACCCTAAGAAATCCCATGATTTTTTATGAGTCTTTTAAGCTGTAATCAATTTATAGCATAGAAACTGAGTCAGCTGCTATATAATCAAGGCTCCTCATGAGAAGTACAGCTTTGCAATGACTCAACGTGCATTGTTCTCAACCTGCATGAGCCTGAAACGCTGCAATCACTACCAAGAGCAGCTCACGCAGTCTTCCCACTAAAATCCACAGGAAGGTATTTTCACCTTCCCCTCCCAGTCAGAAATTGCTTTGTTAGAAAATGGAGTCTGCCTTCCTTTGACGCAGCTACTGCCTTCCGAACATAATTCCCACCTTTTGACATCCACGGGTAATTAAATGCCTCCAGTATAACTGTGACACCTCCATGCCTTTATTCTTGTTCCTTCCCATTTGCTGTCAGGCTCCAGGGGCCTTGCCTGAAGTAGACTTGACACCTCCACAGAAAGACTCCCACAGCCCTGAAATGCTGGGTCTCTTCCTATCATGCTCAGTGAGGTTAGCAGGAGAGATTATAATCAGATCTAGCTTTCAGTTCTCCCTTCCTCCACATTCTGGTGTGTGCTGTCCCTTTGCCCACAAGTCCAGATCAGGAATGCTGGCAGAAGGGATGTTGCTCATTGCTGCAGAAGCGAGACCTCTCCTGTAGGGAAATACAGAAAGCCTCCCGTGCAAAGCCTTCCTTTTGCGTTTGGAACAGACCTTGGTTTAAGGAAAGGCAAATTTTCCTATTCAAGTGGGAAACAAGCAGAAAATGCAACACATATGAGTAAAAACTCATGTGCATGAGAGTTCCCATTCCTTGTAAGTAAGTATTACCTGAAGTAACAGGCAGTGCAGATCCTGCCTCTCTCCTTTTATTTTTTGTGTGTGGGTGGTTGGGGTTTTTCCCTGTTTCCCCCCTCCCCCTTTTTTTTTGTTTTTCTTCAATTAGAGCATCAAAAGACAACCAAGACCATTTGGAGACATAAATGCAGCATTCCTGCTCTAGAATGGCATCAGCATCTGGACACCTGGCAAAACGTAGTTCTATACCTATTGCACCTATTTCTCAACCCCGTTGACAGCAAGCATGAAGAGTCTTGCCTTTCTTCTTATTTACCAACAAGAATTAAAGCTGAGAGTGTTCAGAAGTCCAGCTCAACGGGTTTTGTTCTGGTTACATTACAACAGTTTGCTTTGATCTAGGGGAAGAAAGGAGGAGAGGAGCAGAGCACATCTTAAGTTCACAAAGCTAAAAGCCAAGATGCACAAAACTGAAGCATTCCAAAGTTAAAAATAATCGTCTTTAAACTGCAAGAGCAGAGCTGTAATTTTGAGCAGTACAGCATGACATCATGGTTTATGTGGGGCCAGCTCAATAAATCAGACTGTGCCTAATTAGAGATCATACTGCAAATCTACATTATTTGGACGAATAATTAAAAAAGGACAGTCCATAACACAAGCCAGATATGTTTACTAAAATATGTTTTTTTCAAACTTTTATGTTCACTACTGCTCACAAAGTTTTCACATTTAGTAAATTATAGACCCCAAAGCTTTTATTTTAGGCTGACATCACTTTCAAGGAATTCTTCAATTAACTTTACATTGCTGCAAGCTCTTCATCCAATGAGAAAACAATCTGTGGTTTCTTACTTCTTCCAGTGCCAATGGCTGCCCTCCATGTTTAACTTGCAGACTTACTGTCTTTTTAGAGCCAGGATCTGTTTGTCTAAAATCAGCCTAGTTGTCATAGTATTTTGACAAGTCCTCTATAAAAGGAGAAGAAACCTTTGTGGTGGGTTAACTGCTAAGAATAACGAAGGTTGTTCTCACAATCTCAACAGATGAGTGCCAAAATTAAGGAACATTCAGCAATACAGCCAGAGCTGAAAGCCCTGACTACCTCAGTTGCCCTTCTTTCCCACCTACTCCAAATTTTCCAATTTCTACTTTTTTCAGTTGTTTTTCTAAAATGTATGTTTTTTCTCAAATCTAAAAGCTATGACATATTCAAATGTTTGCAGCATAAAATAACACCAAACCCAGTGCTATCAAACATTACTATCTGTAGATGGTCAGAACGCCTCTGGAATTGTTGGAAATGCTGTGGAGACTTTGACTATCAGTTACTGGATAGATAATGTCAAATCAAGAGCCAAAGAGTTTAATAAAAAGCATAAGCTGAACAAAAGGGATAGGATTCATTCCTAAACTGCACATTTTTGATCCTAGAGCCTGAGAAATTTGTGTGCAATGTTTTAACCTCAGATTAAAAAACAGGGGAGAATTGGCAGCTCTCCTTCCTTTTCCCTTCTGATATTTGGCTTGGTAAATGGACCAACATACAGGTGATTACAAGAACTCTGAAGGCAATGACTGAGAAGCAAAATGTTTGATACTCGCAACAAAAAAGGGCTATACAAAAGTAAGAGATATGTCTATTAGTGCAGTATTATGTTGTGCAAGTAATTTTTTTCTGTAGGATGTTAACCAAGCATAGATATGGAGGAAGTACCATTCCCTTCTTAATATGCAGATTTTTAGATAAAAAAATCCAGGGGGTTTTAAAGGAATCAAAACACATTAAACATTAAATGCACAGCACAGCAATATTTATAAAGACATGACAAATGAATTTCCCTCAACCACAGCCACCACGATCAGCATATCCTTAAACAGGAATGTACCTTTCAGACCTTCATTTCTTTTCTTTGTTACAATAAATATGCACCAAACTTGTAATTTTTTTTTAAATTTAAGACTGTCTTTGTGGCCAGAAATATTATGACTGACCTCTGTTAACTGCAAGCATTCAGAGCCATAGCCATTCCAAATCCCTTACATCCTCAGTGTGCAGCAACAGATTTCTCAGAAAAAAGAAAACAACCAACCCTGTAACTATTTGGACATACTTCTGAAAGCAACAGTGAAAATTAAGAAAGCAGCCTTCCCAAAGAAGTATCTATTTTTGAAATATGTGCTTTTAAAACACAATGCTTATGGAATGAAGTACTTCAGTTCTCTTGTGTAAACTTGTACAGATTGTTTGCTATTGATCTTTTGAGTCATATTTTGGCAGTCAACTGGTATCCTTGTAGAAAATATAAGTACTGCAGAACAAGTGATGTAATCTACATCTATACTTAATTAATTTTTTCCTTTTTTTAAGTTAAATTTATATTTCAACATAAAAAACCTGAATTGCATACTTAATTTCTTCCCCAGATTTTGAGCTTTATGATATTGAAAGCCTTCAGAGGAGACAGCTTGTTTGTAGGAACATGGCTCCTTTAAGCCAAAGGACAGAACTCAGATCAAAGAAAGTAGTGTTTCTATCTGTACTCAAATGTAGGTCTATTAACTGTTTTCTTAACTGAATGACATGAAGTGACTCTATAAAACCAGTGCAAAACCTAATCTCAAGGAAGTGAAATCTAGTTTTTTTCACAGTGCATTGTTCTCTCCTCCCTGCCCCCAAGCTACTGTCCATTCAGAAAACAAAGCACAGACAAGAAAAAAGAAAATTGCACTGTAGCAAGGCCATCCATATGGCCCAGGCTTGTGCTGTGTGTGCAGTATATATACATGCACTGCATGCTGACGTGGCCCAGAGCTGGGGCACAATGTCCAGGTTTCTGGTCCTTTGTGGAGTGCATAAACACTGCATGGCAGTTGTACAGAACTGGAAAGCGCATATGGAGGTGGGTAGCTGACAGAATGAAACTAATGCAATACTCTTGACAGGTAATTAAAGCCTTCCTCAGCCTCAGACTCTCAAATATGGTAATTCTTTAACCAACAAAAGAGATTGCCACGAACGGACAACAGTGAGTGAGAGAAAGTACACCAGCAAGAGCATGTGCAGGACATGGAGCACGAGTGCTTTCCCCTTTCCACCTCTCAGGTTTCTCCCATGGAGAACCACTACCTAAAGGCCTGAATCTCTTCTAAGTCTGGTTACTCTAAAAATAAAAACATGGTCAAGGCCAGTACAGAGAGAACAAATATAGGAACCCCACCTTTTAAATCCTAGATCAATGTTTTCTTACCTCTCTGAAGCAGTGATTGATGCCAGCTTTCTCACACCTTTTCCTCACTCTTGTGCCAGCAGTGCCACTACCTCGCTACTCTCCCGTCCTTGTCACACTGCTTCCCACCTCTTCCTCAC
>VYZT01040301.1:0-18961 GCA_013400735.1 Pomatostomus ruficeps
CCCCGACAGGGTCTTTACACAGAAAGGAGTGTGAATACAGGAACACATAGGAAAAAGGGAAAGGAGTGGTGATAAGGTGGGCTCCAAGGTTCTTAACAAATCACGAGTTGACATGGGGTGACAGCTTTCCAATGAGTCTTGGGCAAGGGCGGAACATATTTGCATCAACCTATGAACTTTACAGAACAGCAGAACTTTCTGGTAATAGTTGAATAGTAAAACCATACAATGAATATTAAAATATCAGAGGTGGAACTGAGTCTATGATTGACAGAGTTAGAACGTGGCAGCTAGTGGTTTCCCCCCAGCCCACTGCCACAACTTGTCAAGAATTTTACCTATCCTATCTATTAATATGCAAGAGGAAATTTTTAGGAAACTTTTAAAATGGTGTAATGAACTTAATTGCCTAAGGCACGTGGAAAACTTTTAATAGTAACCTCTATAGCATAATCTACAATTATAGGGAATATACGTTCTTGAACATTTCACTCTTCTTTCCTTCTCTCTGACATCATTGGAACTTCTTTAGGTAACTGACTGTGTTTATGTGATCTCAGAACTCAAATTACTCTTCTCCACTAGAAAAAATCTTGGGGTAAAATGAAAATAAGGTTCATTTCACATGACAGTACAGCAGAGCACAACTGTTGACCAGCTGTGCTTTAATGTAATAGACATGTATAGCAATCAGTGCTTGAAGTTGCTGTTTTAGCTATTTTTAGGTTACATAACTCAGTCATTCACAATTCAGGATTTATGTCTAGAATCTATTAAAAATAGAAAAAAAATTTGTTCCAGCTCTTTGGTCCCTCCCCAGTCTTTATTCTCATTCTGTCCCACTTGTCTCAGTGTTGTCTGTGGAATAAAAGGTTGAAGTTTAATAGCCAGTGTAGCAGAATTAACAAAAATTGCATGGGCATGTAATGGTGGTACTGTTTGACAGCTCAAAGTTACAATTTTCTTGTTAGTCTTGCACTTGAATTTTATTTTTGCATATATTTAAGCAAAACCACAGAAACTAAACTTTCCTGTGCTATGCATTTTTGAAAGAAAAACAAACTGGAGATGAAGCACATGCACTTCACCTTTGGCTGAGTCACAGAAGGTTAGGCTGGTGTGCTACTCGGATGAGAAGCCCAGTTTGTACCCACTGCCTTAATTGCAAGCTGGGAGAGGTAGGGAGGCATGTCTGGGTGATTGAGTCAGGCTGCTGGAAGGATGAGCCTACAGATGTCCTTCACAGGAGAAACAAATTACATCTCAGTTTTTTGGTGGAACATGAGGGGGAGCAGTTTCTAAAAGAAAAGCAAAACTCTTACCCAAAGGGGAAAGGGGAGCTACTGTTGAATAGGGTCATAGGTCTTTTTTATGCATAAATACTCATCAGTGAATTGTAGCTCTGTGGTTATGCCAACAGACATAGGTACAGCAATTAAGGAACAAAATTAAGAATACAGTGAAATATTAATACATTATTTTATGGTTAAACATCCGTTCTACCCTGCTTACAAGTTTGTGACCAATTCCCCACAGCAATTCTGTTTTAACTGTACTGTAAGCAGTTTATAACAACTTGATTTTATTTTATTTAACAAAGTCCTTAGTGTCAAAACAAATTGATCTTTACCATAAATATCAAAAGTGTTACAGATTTTCTAAAAATGAGTATTGTGACATCACATCACAATGAAAAGGTTCCACAATTAGAGACAGGGAATATTTTTTCAACCTTAATGTTCTAAGTTTTAGCTATTTTGCATTTTAATGGTGCTGTTGAGGGTGTCCATCTGTATAATCTATAAGGAGATCAAAATACAAAAATAGAGGGCTGGATTAGGTTACATTTCTAGCACTTTTATTGGATCATGAGAATTTTTTCCTTAGAAAGTTATGAACTTAAGTATATGAAAATATAAGAAATTAGCCATCAAGCTTTTTACAACTGTTTCGGGTCTGTATTGCTCTAGTGATCATATTTGTAACAATTTTCAACTGAATTCTAATTTTTTGATTTCAGTAGGTTGGAGATGGGGTAAAGATTTCTTGGCCAGTGCTAACAAGTTTCTCAGATCATAAGTTCATGTTAAGAGTCAACATGTTTTTATAAAGATCCAAAAGAAGAAGGCATATAGTATAATATCATTTAACCAAAATTCTCTTTTAGTAATATTTTAGGGCAGCTGTCAAAGTCAAGTTGTTTTTTTCTGAAACTTAGATGAAGAATTATGAGACATTGCTTCATCCTTAATGATTGTTATTATTAGAACTATAGTACTAAGAGTGTCTCTGCAACTCATTAAAACCTTTTTTATTGTAAGTATGTAGCAATACCATGTGATTAAAATGTCTTTTCCCTTTTAATACGGGCAGCCTCTGGATATATATTTTTTAATGTATTTGCTTTATATATGATCTTTTTTTGCTTGTTGTTGCCCCTCAGAGGTCAGGCTTCCCTAAAATTTTGTCTCCTATTTTCTCTTTTTGGGATGTTTATATGACTGCTCCTTAATTCAATTTCAGGAAGCTGTATAGTTCTGATTTACAATTAATGTAAGGGTTTAAGAGTCTTTCTGATTGGAATCTGTGTAGCATCCTTAGGTAGAGACCTTCCACAAGGTTCAGCTCAAACTCAAGGGCACACAGCAACTCAGTAAATCACCACTCAAAGGCATCCAGCAGCTCTTGTTGAGGTTAGATAGATCTATCTATCTATCTATCTATCTATCTATCTATCTATCTATCTATCTATCTATCTATCTATCTATCTATCTCTATATCTATATATATCTGTGTGTGTGGATTTCAGTGTGGCTGAATGGAATCAATCAAGTGCAGAAAACGAGTAAGGGTTTTTTTGTTTTCATAATTGAGGAAGAGGTCATTATGGGAATGGTCAAGAGTCCAGTGTTCCATTTACTTCTCCTTTTTGCCGACATCCAAGAAACTTAGAGCAGAACAATTAAGAGTTAGGAAATTCAAAAGATAATCTTGTACATTTAATTTAAGGTTTCCTATTAATCTGAAAAACATATTTCTAGTGATTTGCAACAGATAAGTTGTATCTTGACTACGTGTGCACCACATGGTGTGTGCAAGGTTGTTCCTCCATAGCAGTGTTAACTGAGTTGAAAGAACTTATCTTTTGATTTTGACAAATACAATGATTAAATTCATGATAATGGTAAAAAATCTATTATGATAAAACAAGAAAATAAATCCAAATAAATTAATGCACATTTAAATGCTAAAAATTGTTGTGCTATTAGGTAACTTTGCATAATGGGTTTACTACTCACAGAAGAAAACTGATCATAAATAGTTAATGAGCTAACAAAAGAACAGTCGTGGGTTGCAGAAGCACATTTTTTGATACTGTCCTCTGTCAAGCAATAGACTAGTTGACTGGATTGAAAAGTTAATGAAGAGTTTATATAAATTGAGAGAAATTGTTGTAGTATTGAAATGCTTCACTGGCACGTTCTTGGCAGCATTTGTGATAAAAGATAATTTTTCAACTGCTTCACACTGCTTGTAATGTTACGTTTTCCTACACTCAATGCACATATTAAAGTCAATGCTCTTGAATATTTATCATTGCATATTTGTTTACCCATCATGCACAAGTGGAAATTATATTGAGGGAAAAAAGAAAATGTACTAGTAGAGGGTTTCTACAAGCTGCCCACCAAGATAAGAAACTCTACTAACCTCCTGAAGAAAATTTTTTACTTTCAGCAATCGCTAGATCTGTATAATATTGTTTCTGATGAACGATGAAAGTGGTAAAATAATGCTTTTTGGGGTTCTGGAAGAGCTGCTTAGGTTCTGCAATGCCAGTTGTTATCCAGCGCCATGGTGAGATAAGCTTCTGGCTGCCGCTGCGGGCCTCAGCCTTATCTTGCTTATCTCTCTACCTAGGTTTTGCCTTGAAGTGAGAGCAGTGAACCTGGTGTTGATAAAGCAGGTAGGAGCAGAGAAGAGAGAACGGACTACTCTGATAGCATTACCCGGACTTTTAATGATGTTCTTCTTCAGGATACAGGCTACCAGAGAGACCCCGATGGAGTCTTTACACAGGGTTTATAGGGAAGGTGAAGGGGGTGGTGATAAGGTGGGTCCAGGGTCCTTATCAAATCACAAATTGACATGGGATGACAGTTTTCCAATGAGTCTTGGGCAAGGGCAGAACATATTTGCATTAACCTATGAGCTTTACAGAACAGCAGAAGTTACTGCTAACTGTTGAACAGAAAAACAATATGATGAATATTAAAACATCAGAGGTGGAACTGAATCTGTGATTGACAGCGTTAAAACGTGGATTTCCCCCTAGCCCACTGCCACAGTAAAACATATCACATCTAACAGTTTTTCTGAAGTCCAGGCTCTACTGGCCCCATTGGAACATCTTTGCTATAAAAATCAGTGTGAATAGGTTATAGTAACAGATCTGCTCACATATGAAAATTTGAGATAAGTATTGTCTGTTTTCAAAGTGCGCAAACAGATATTATTAATATTTACTCAAATAAAAAATTATTTTCTTTATTAGTTTAAAACAAAAACAAAACAAAAAAAATCTGAAAGAATCACAGCAACTGCTGAAATGTTACTAGACAAGATTTCTGCACTGGTATCATAAGTGTAGATCTTCCTGCCAGATAAAAGCTTTGTTCAAGGAGGATAAGAAGAAATGGATCAAAGTAAAGTTCCCCATATTCACCACTTCCTTGTTCTAGGAAATTTGAATTCCTGCTGCAGAAAGTAATAAATTAGTTTTTTCCACTTTTCTTGAATAATGTCTATACTTAGTCTGTTTAAACAGTATCTGGCAAAATTTAATTGGAGTTAGGAGCACAGTAATTTTGGTGCCCATTTTTCATTCTCCTCTTACATAATCTATGCACTTGGGTTTTTTAAAATTTTGTTCTAATACAATAGCACTTCTGTACTCTTGTAATGTACTTCTTTACCATAGAAAATTGTCCATTATCTTTAATAATGAGTTGCATTCTGAAATCAGAAGTTCTTAGCCATATCTAGGAAATCATTCATTTGAGCATAAATTAACAGACAACATTTGAAGCAGATTACAAGAAGTATTTAATTAAAATTATGTTAGAAAATGCTGTGAACAGTTTTCTTTGGATAATTCAGTACCTTCAGTCTTGGGCAGGGTTCTTTTACCTACATTAAAAATATCTATTTTCCCCCTCTCTGTTTATCCAATAAACCAGTGTTCTACTTATTACTATTGATGTTTTAAACTGAACTCATAAATGCAACTGGAGCTTATTAAGGTGAATGACAAAGCAAAAATGGGTATTTGTTTGAAATGCTTGGACTGAAATGCAAATATATTCTACTCCTGTTTTCCTGATGGTCATTGACTCTACATTTGTGTAATAGAGATAATTTACAAATGTTTCCACTCTTTCATCTCCTGGCTGCTAATATAAATATGTAAGAAATTCCAAGACCATGGATTGAAATCCTGGCCTCTGGTTGTGTAGGCAAATGTTTCATAGCAGCTGTTTAGACACACTCACTGCTTTGAACTGCATGCCTCTCGGCTTCCTGCTGCAGTGTGCCTTGACATCAGTGGTAGAAGGGGAGAGTTTCTCATTATATGAGTTGTTTTATTGCTAGAGCATATGTTACAATTTCTTGTGGATCCTCCTAAGCTGTTGGTGATCTGTGTTGGTGATGATCACAACATTCACAAGAAACACACAGGTTTAAATCCTCCTGGGGAAGGAGGAAACAGAATTCACTCCTGCTTCTTGATGCTCTACCAGGTATGCAATTACTGAAAAGGTCACCTTCTCCCCCAGAATTTTAAAATGAAAAGTTAACACTGGTTAGGTGCTACAAGAATAGCTGTAGATGTACATGCTTATGAAATGATTACAGGTACTGCCCTTGCTTGGCTGGAGTTATCTTTACAAGCAATATAGAATTCAAGCCCCAGGATCAAATTTTACTTTGGGTTTGTTTATACTCAGCTACTGTAGCTTAACTTGCAAAAACCCTACATGATTTATTAGCTGGAGGCCTTCCAAGGCTACAGGAATCACTTATATTGACATATTTTTAAGAGTCAAGATGCATGATTTCAGAGGGGATCAACCCATTGAATCAATAGCAAAACAGAGCCACAGCTATATGCTGTTGCAGAGCTCTGCCTGCAATGACTGGGCAGGATCTTTTGTGAGCCTGCAGTTTTCAAATAGAAAGAGCAAGGACTTTAATGCATCTCAGTATCATTACTCTAATGTGGCATATTTCTTGTCACTTTTACCCTTATGTTCCTTCTTTCCAGCTCATTACAGCTTCTTTCCAGCTTGCCATCACTTCAGCTCCATTCATGATGCTGTTTCTGCAAAGACAGCACTTCTATGTTAAGTTCTGTTGGTTTCAACAGATTTCCCATTCAGAGCAAAATGTTTACTTGTACCATTAAGATGCTAGTTTGTAGTCTTTTTCTCTCCTTTATTCAGTAAGTAAATTCAATAAAAATTTAGTGTCTTGTTCTCAGCTGTATTTTTTGATAATATTGTCGTGAATAGAGCACCATTAATTGCAGATTAGTTCAGTAAAAACATGAAACAAATCTCAATTGATATGGCAGTTGAAATATTAGATGAGAATGCATTGGTTCTTCCTCTGATGTTTTTTTGGCATGATTCATTCCTTGTTCTCTATATACTTCCCAGATAGAATAATAGAATGGGTTGGAATGAACCTTAAATGTCATATGATTCCATGCCCCATGCTGTGGACAGGGACACCTTCCACAAGATCAGGTTGCTCAGAGCCCCATCCAACCCGGCCTTCCAGGGATGGGGCATCTACAACTTGTCTGGGCAACCTGTTGCAGTGTCTCACCACCCTCACAGTAAAGAATTTCTTCCTAATATCTAATCTAAACCTGCTGTCTTTCAGTTTGAATCTGTTCCCCTCGTCCTGTCACTGCATGCTCTTGTATGTAGTAATTCTTTAAAGGTTAAGATGCTGCTTAGATATGTAAGCAAGTTGGATTCCTTTTCTGCTTATTTAGTTATCAAAAGGACTAAATTAAACAAGAAAGAAATGCCTATATCCTACAACCTAAATCACATTAAAATGGATGAAGGCAATGCTGGCAGTACTAGCTTTTGATGGTACAGGTTAAAGTTGTCAGAAACTTCTTCTCAGCATGTGACCAATGCTGTGTCCTGTCACATCATGAAAGGAAGGTACTGCAGCAAGACTTGCCTTTGCCAGCTTCCTGTTCCATCAGGCCACCGTGAGCTGCAGCCTGTATTCTAGTGAGTTCTGTGTTACACTGTATGCCATGCATCCCATCCCTATCAATAAGAGATGAATTTCTGGAAATGAATAATTCTCACCTGAATGTCAGGTGATAAAAATCAGCAAAGCCCCCTTTGGTAACAAGTTAGCTGCACTAATACTAGTGTAGAATTTGATTAATGTAGATTTTCCTTACTTAATTTTACTACTCTAAGATATATTTAACCAAAAAAAGGTGGTTTTTTTTTTTTTTTAACTCAGCTTACTCACTGCGGCTACGCTACTTTATTTTCTGGAATAATTGAATTTGTTATTGTTATTTCTCAAGCAATACTTGCTGCTGAAAGGCAACATGCAAGCAAAACTAATAAAACACTGTACTAAGCTTAATTTCTGTTTGACTTTCGTCTCCCCAATTGTTACTGTTTACAGACTCCCCATTGCCTAAAACAAGGTAAGATTAAAAGACATTCACATCAGAAACTTCTAGTTTCAGCCAGAAGTTAAATTAGATAGCACAAAGAAATTGGTATCATTTTGACCTACCATACCTGAAGGTAATATATATTTACTTCTAGTGAAATCTATAATACACATTCTAGAAATAATATTTATTAATATTTAATATTTATGAATAAATATCACATCACAAACATTAATATTTTATAGATAAATTTATTTTGTAGCTTCTTTCAATAAAACCTGAGAAAACAAATAGTTACTCTCTTCTAAGTGCTACATGACTACAAGGGTCTAGACTTCTACAGTGTCTCCCACATAAGCTGTTAAATAAGCACTTAGTACTACACAGAGTATGCAGTTATTCTGCTATGACATAAGATTTAACTGCTATTCTGTGTTCTATCTGGAATTCCCAAAGCCAAGAGATAGAAAAGCCTCTTTTTCAAAGTTCGAAAGCCTATAGCTTTTGCTGGGCTCTGTTTCAGTTCCCTTCCTTCTCTCTTTTAATTACTTAAGATTAGCAAAACTAGCCCAGAGCCCATCCTGAAGTGCTTCAGAGTGCTCTCAGTTCCTAGTCATGTAGCCAAATTGACTTTAGCAATAAGTCTACTTTCTACATGTTCTGATCCTATATAGCCTCCAAAGTTATGGTTCAATTTTACTTTATTTGGCTCATGTTCTTAAAGGGATCATAAATTTGCCATTAATCTTTGATTGTATTCCATCTGTTCTCAAGATGACTTCTGTTGCTTCAGTACTTACTCCTGAGCTACCTGCCAAACAATCTTCCTGCTGCAAGGCTACGTGTTTTCCAGGACTAGGTGTATCTGGGCATTTCATTCTTGTTTCAAAAGCTGATTACCAACAATACTGATAATGAATAACATTCAATTCATTTGAAACATTATATTTCTACTTTACGAAGTACTTTCAACTTCTGTTTTCTTACAGACTGACTTGGCCCAGTAGCAAATATTACTATCAGTGAAGAAACTGTACATATTCCCCAGTGTAGTAGTTGAACCTTTGTTTCTGGTCCCTACTGTAGAAGTTTTCCTGGGTTTGTGTTAGCCACTGCACAGTAACTTCCTCTGTGTGTGCTCGTTCATACACAGCAGAGGGCACATGGAGGTGTGGGTGAGACTGTCTTCCTGCAGCTGTAATCCACACCCTAACCTTGTCACCACTGTTCCATGGCATTCACTCAGGGAAGCTACACAGTACTAACAGTGCATGAAAAAAGCACTGATGCTGAGGGGTAAGTTTCTGATTTGCTTATAGAGAATGAACTGATATTCAGCAGTTAGTAAACAGACTCTCTAGACCCTTCACATCAAAGTCTTTATTCTTCCACATGGGCTTTCATAACCTGCCATACAAGCAAGATACTAATGGTTCTCTAAAAACTATAGATAAATTTCTTATGAGTTGACAGGAGTTTTGTTTAGGTTTTTTTAAGTATGAACTTATTTCAATACAACAACTTGGAACCCACTTCTAACCCTAACTCTATAGCTACTGTTTCAGGAACACTGAAAACTGAAAGGAAGTTTCTCCTGGACACAGTTCTATAGTCATCACTGAATTTCTCTGAATATATACGCCTAACTTTCTGAAGTTTTACATAGAAAGAAAGCTTTGACTCCAGCCACAGTCTGAGCTCCAGCTTTCTAGCTAGGCAAGGTTCTCAGCATTTGTGTATTGAGGAAAGAAATTACTCAGATGAACCAGCTCTTGTCCACCATTTATCTCTTTGAGCTTAACAGTTTTAAAATCAAATTTCTACATGAACCACATTCTATGTAAACAAAACACTTGAGCTATTACTGGGCTCATCCATAGCAAAACATCTCCAAACACCTTAAAAACTGAGAATTGGACTTTTTTATTACCCTCTAACAACCCCCTATTCACATGCCTGCCTACTTAAACTTCTATCAAAGTAAGAGCTCTTATCCCTCAGGATTTTAAACCCAACTATAATCCTAAGTAATATCTTCCAGGTGGGTAGGAAACCCATGACTAGGAGAAAATTAATGGGAAATGAGTCACAGCTGCAGGTAGCATCTCCCAAATTATATCTTCCAGTCCATCTGAATTTATTAAATTCACTTTAGCAGCTACATTAACTCTACAGAAACAATTCTTTATAACTACATTACAGCCATAACCTTGTTCTTCAAAGAGAGAAAGCTGCCTCTAGCTCCTTGGAATCCTAGAAGAAGTTGTTTACAATAATTGGGAATAACCTGTCTTTAAACTCTGTGTTGGCATGTGGCTTTGCAGACCTTTTCTGAAACTTCATTATACTTCAGCAGATACCCAAAGTGTTGTGGAGGGTGGGTAAGTAATCTTGTGCCACCTGCTGCTTGCTTCTGGCATTATTGTTACTTAACAGCTGATGTGGCTCTCTACTATTAACCATAGACATTCAGATAAAGATGTTAATCAGAAATGGGTGAAAACTTAGAAAAAATTAATTCCCAAATACTGAGAGCAGCTGTCTTGAGGATCAGGCCTGGTAAGGAGAATGTGGGTCAGATACAGCCCTGGGCATCGGGCACTGTCCTGGGGAGATGACCAGGCCAGGTCACAGGGCTGTGCAGGGACCTGGCTCATCAGGGCTCTTGGCTGTGGGAGCTGGAGACCAGCCCTGCTGCAAACACCACTAGGGCAGGGACTGACAGACCTGGGACACAGGAAAAAATGGGGTCCTGTGCCATGGCCAGGGTAGGGGAGACCCAAGGAGGCTCCATGGACAGGCAGGGTGGGCAGTGCCCTGAAGGTCTGGACAGCCAGCTACCTAAACACCAAGAGATTAACTATATTAACTCTTATATTGCCATCAGGCAGCAGGATGCTCATAAACATCTGTTGTGGTTTTTGTAGTAGGGAGGGGGCCATAAAGATGGCTCCTGTGAGAAGTCTCTGGAATTCTTCCCCATTTCCAGCAGAGCCAATCTCTGATGGCCCTGAAGATGATGGACATGCCACTGGCCATATCTGGGCCAATTAGAAAGGTTGGTTATGCCTCTGTGATGACATATTTAAGGAAAAATCAAAACAAAGTGTGCACGCAGCTGCCTTTAGTTAGAGAAGGAGGAGGATGTGAGAACATGTGAAGGAAAACAACATGGAGGTACCAAGGTCAGTGGAGAAGGAGAGGGAGGAGGTGCTCCAGGCACTGGAGCTGAGATTCCTCTGCAGGCTGTAGTGAGCCCATGGTGAGGCGGAGTGTCCCCCCTGCAGTCCATGGGGTCCACAGGGGATGCGGAGAGATCCACCTGCAGTCTGTGGGTGAGGTGCCAATGTTGGAGCAGGGAGAGGCCGAAAGCCACAGTAGCCATGGATGCCAGAAGAAGCCATAGCATGTGCAGCCCAGTGAGAGACAGAGACTGAGATAAAAGTCCCGCAGTTTGTGGAAGAGGTGACCACGCTGGAGCGGGTGGATGTCGGAGGAAACTGCAGTCCCAGTGGGAGACCCGGTTGGAGAGAGAGGGTCCCCCTGCTTCCATGCTGGAGCAGTTTGTCCTTGGAGGACTGCACCCCGTGGACGAGTAAACCCACACCGTAGAAGTTCACAGAGAACTGTCTCTCGTGGAAGGGACCCCATGGCAAATGCAGAGGAAAAAACTCCTCTCCCTAAGCAAGGGAAGAAGATCCTGGAAATGGACTGACCTGAACCCACACATCCTGCCCCTCCTCGCACTGTTGGTGGAAGGGAGGGAGGGGTGGGGAGGGAAAAGAATGGTGTCTTTTAAAGGTTTAGTTTTACTTCTCATATCCTCCTTCTAACTCTGGTAGTAATAAATTTCACTTTACAACTTAAGATGAGCCTGCTTTTGTCCTTAGAGCGTTTTCTCCCTGTTCCTTATCTCAGCTCATAGACCCTTGTGTTAATTCCCTTTTTTTCCCCCTCCCCCCGCTCCTTCCCTCCTCTGCCCAGCTGTGGCAGGGGAGGGAACGAGTGAGCAGCTGCCGTGGGTGCCTGGCACTTAGCCAGGGTCAAACCATGACAACATCACTGACATCCACATTATAAAAATTCCTGATCATACTGACCTAGTCTTCATCCAGTGGATACTTGGAATCCCTTTGCAGACTGCTGTGTTTTCTCCCTGTTCCTTCTCTCTTCTATTGCTGCTCTAAGTCTATATAAATATAACTTACATGGCCTATTGAAATTCAGCCTTCTTTAGGTCAAATTGCATTATTGGGTCTAGTGTCTAGTCCAAAGTCTATTTTATTTAGTGCATGGTTTCCCAAAGATAGGGTCCCTCCATAAGGCAAAGAGCTAATCCAGCTGTCACTTGGGCATGCCCTCAAAGGTAACTTCACATGTGTCACAGACCTTGATGCCTGGGAGTGTTCAGAACAATAGTTTTAATTCCATCCAAGAGGGCAAATGATGTTTGGCACTTCAGTTTGGGCAGAGCAGATCAGAGAGGAATAATGACTGTATTCAACTATATTTAAATCCAGGATCAGATGGATGTTTCAACATAGTTTCCCATTCATGCCTCAACCCAGTCACCATTTGTTAAGTCTTACTGTGATGTTATGTTTTTATACATGAAAACACTAATTATGCATAAATCCTCCTGGAAAGGTGTACGCAATGTAAGTTCTTTGTTACATTAAAACACACAAATTAAACCAGGATCATTTGCTGATTAAAAGATAAGATTGTTTCTAAATAGAAGGTAGTTGTAATTACATATTCTTTTTTTATATATTTTGTTAAGTTCTATACAATTCCCACAGATATAATAAAAGAGGTTTCCTTAGCAACCCTTAGATTCTGAAGAAAAACAGAAATTCATTATTTCTAAGTAACAATAACAGAGAAAACCAATTAATTCCAGAATATTAATTTCCATCTATTTTAAAATTATTAGAAACTATTCCAGAATGAATTGCAGTATACTTTCTTATCCTTCAGAGAATGAATCTCTCTAAATTACCTTAGTACATTTTCCAAATTAGTTCAGAAAATTAAATGAAAATCATTTGCATATAGTTGGTAGTAAACAACTTTCTACTTTATATCTACTTATTGCAGCATTTTAAATTTAAGTTCATATTTTAAACATAATTAAAACCTATTAATGGTAACCAAATAATTTGTGTATTGCTAAAGCAGCGTTTACCAGTGTTTTGCTCGTAATGAACAGAAGCAGACAAAAAGCTGGTTTAGAACCTCACTTTGCTGAATCCACTAACTTGAATTTATAAAAATTCAAAATAACACTTCTGATTTCTATCTATGTGAAGAAAAATTTTCAAAAGGGAATTGAATGTGTCATTTATAATGAGATTTTCCTGAGTGTGCAAACAAACAGGATGAAACAATAACTGTTCTAAACTTTCACAGTCCATTTTAACCCACTTTTGAATTTGAAGCCAAGAGCAACAGATTGTGTTAATTCTTTGGTTACTGCAAAATTTAATAATCTGAGGACTTTACTGAATTTAGTAAACAATTTTCAGTTTCATATTAGGTAAAGGAAATGACAGGATTCTAATTTGTTAAATCTAAAGATTTTCTTTTTTTTCCTTTCCCCCCACCCCCCTTTAATCAAAACCTGGTCATCTGCTACAAGAATTTGCTTCATAATTCATAAAAATAAAATGCATAGCTATGGTTTATATGACAGCTGGAGCTTGATGTTCTCAGTTAAAATGTGGCAGTATGTTTCAGATGGCTTCTTGAAGAATCAGTGGATTCTTCCCCACCTCTGCTTCAGACGAGTTCATGAATCTGACATTTTTCTCTGAATGAAAAAGCAGGTTCATATAATGTTAATGACAGCTGATAAATGTTGATTCTTCCCTCTGTCAGATATGTGTGGGATGGAAGGAGTGGCCATGAAACCTGTTTCACAGCTACTCAGCTCAATTTTTATTAATTTAATACTACAGACAAGACTTTACTTCCTCCAATAATGTAAGATTTCAGGAAATTCATACTGACCTGAGATGAAACAAGAGTTGCTGTGCCATGCCTGCTTTTTCCTAGAAAAACCTTTCCTACCTTTACATACAGTTGGGTATGGCCTGTAAGTTCAGCTACCATCCGAATGCTTGTTTGTGTCAGAAGCAAGAAGAATTCACATCTGCACTGAAATAATTCTGCAATGGCCTTCTCTGAATGTTACAAATCCAGTCCAGCATGTGGTCGTAGGCATACCTCCTGAGTGAAGGCCAATGGCTTAGACAGATAAAGGCCCTCTCTGTACAAACTCATTAGTTGGAAAACTTGCTTTCAGTCCTTGTGTGGCAGATGATATCAGTGGTAATATTAGAAGCACTAAATATTAAAGAAGCCATAATTTTTGCAGGTATAGAAGTGTTTACTTTTTTTCCCCTTCATAAATTCTGAACAGCCTACACAGCAAGACAAGGATTTTTAATAAATGTAATTACCAATTTTTTCAAACTTTACAGAAGACTTCATTCTGACAATCACAGAGCACAGAGTGGTCAAAATGTAATTTATATTAGTACAAAACCTAATAATTTCTAATCTCATAACAAAAAGAAGATACTGGAAAAAAGACAGAACTAGGTCACTCTTCACAATGGTGCAGTAAAACGTGATGATGTGGTATATGCTATCTGGTTTAGCATTGGGAAATTAAGGTTAGTGGCTATTTTTACTGCACATGGTTACATATATCATTTAATACATGTGTAGTTCACAAAAACTCATTGTATTTCTGGCAGTAATAAAGGCGTATAACATTCTGAAATATTTTGTGTAAAATAATGGATTGAGCTGTTCCCACTCACAGGAGAGATGTTTCAGTAGATCTCTACATTTTTCCCAGAGTACCAGAACTCTATGAAAGAACTAATGCAACAGCTGTAATTAATTTTCCTTTGTTCAAAACCAAATTAAACAGTACTTAATCAGTGGATGCCAGAATATAGACCCTCAAAGAACTTTGATATGATACAAATACTTAAAAATTGCATAGGAGCAAGAAGAAACCTTTCTTTGTAGGGTAAAATTAAGTCAAATGAATTATACGAGGACTGAAATAAAATTGGCCCAATTGTTAATTCCCGCCCCCACATATTTGCAAAAAGGTGTCAACTCAAATCTCTGTTTATGCTTTCAGTTGCACAAAAGTATCTTTGGAATCTCCTTTCTTGCACCTTGATATTGCTGACTACAATTTTTCAGAAAATAAAGTTGTATTCAACAAAAATAATTTTACTTCACATACTTTCCATAGCAAATATCAATACTTTGCCTATTTTTTAATGAAAAAGTGAAAGTTTTCCATTTTTTGAAAAATCATGCTGTTTTCTTGAGAAAAACGGACTTTCCAGATAAAGTTACTTCCTTTAAAATCAGCTATGCTGTAGTTATTGTTGAAAAGGAAAAAAGTTGAGTGAGGTATACCTCTGTTGTTGTTCAGTGTACACAGCCCAGTTTTCAGACCTACCAGAAAACCAGAATGCTCTGCTACTTGGTACACTGTCTGTGCTGAGTTTAACAGTTGCAACACTCAAACTTTGTGTACCTCGCTGCACTCCAAGATGGGCCCCACTGAGTGAATTCAGTCTGTTATTTACTGTGAGAACCAGCAATAGGTATCTCCTAGAACTGGTAATGCCTGAGAACCAGAATCAAGCATCTGTCTTTTCTTTTGAGAGTTAACCTAATTAACAGAAACACTGCAGTGAAGAGAGAAAGGATACCCAGCACCAAGGTATAAACTGACAAGTTGGGAGGAGAGCCGTGGCAACAAAAGCCATTGTATGTTCATTCACATAGAAAAGCCAAATCTGAGTTTCTCAGAAAGGGATAAGGGGTTCATTCTTTCCTGAAAGTAAAATTCAATAGCTGGAAGTAGCAGTTGGAAATAAAAGGACTAGTAAAGTCAACACTGTACAGTCACCACAGCCCAGAAGAACGAAACACTTTGTATCAGCCATAAGCTTCATGTTTGTGACTCTTAACAGGCACCCTGAAGTAGTTTCCTGAGTAGCACAACTGATGGAATCTGTTTTCCCATAGAACATGCGTCCTGTTTGATTGCTTCTTCCATGGATGTGTATAATAGTCATTTTACCATGAAGACTCTCTAGTGGCTGATATGATTTCATGGCTCATCTGTAACTTGTCCCTCACTCAAAGCCATTTGTGCATCTCTTTTATGGAGCAGAAAACTCTTTTTATGAAATATGCATAAGTGTTTTAAGAACTTTATTTCTCTGTCATGTTTGGGTGAATTTGGTCAGCAGATTGAAAAGTTATTCAGTAGACATAGAATTAATGTGTAAGCGTTACTTTTTTTGGCACCACTAAACGTATTTACTAGTCATTTTCTGACATAGTGGCAGTTTCTCAAGAACCCATAAGCTCACAGGACCCTAAAAGTACCCTTCATGATTATTTTGATGCTTTCCAGAGCTAAAAAACATGTAAAGACAAAAAGAAATGTCAGTAACAACCAGCCCTGAGTATTTTTACTGATTATTTATAGTAAGTATTTTTTACTTTAAGTAATTAAGTATTTTTTACTGCTTATTTAAAATAATAAGTCTACTCAAGTTTCCAGGTCCATTTTTAGCAGAAAAGATTGCATAAGCATTTAGAGTTTCAAAGGTGGTTTTTTGTTTCATTTTTAACTCAGAATGAAGAGGAAACATGGAGGTTTTAAAAATCACAAGATTTTAAAACTATTTGTATAAAATCACAAGCAAATTTGCTAATTTTTCTGTAGTGTGTGAAAATTTTAAGTAGCAAGTAACAACAAAATAGCAAGAATTAAGGTTCCTGGCAAAGTAAAACAAAAGGTCAGTGAAATACTGTTGTGTTCACAGCCCATTTATCCAATAAGTGTATTATTTTATTTATCCGCCTCTGTTTATGTTCCTGGGTTACAGCAAAAGAAAACCAACATAGCAGTGTAAAATGTAAGCTTCACATCCCACAGCAGGTATGGCCTCCCAGCCAAAAACTGTTCTTCAGAGTCAAACCTTCAAATTTTAATTTACTGATATGACAAATACAGGTTAAGAGGAGTTTAGAACTTGTTTATGAAAGAGAATTGTCATTAAGTACTTCTTAATACCTAAAATTGCAGCTGTAGTAAATGAGTTTCTCAGATGCTTACTCTGATGATGGGCATAAAAGACTGACAAACTCCTTCACATGAATCCTGTATCTCCTTTACTTAATATTTAATAACTGAAAGACATTTCCGCATTCTCACAAGATCACTATCATTATTTTGCTTAAAGAATGGTAATATTTCACTCTTTAAAATTTTATTTCTTTTTCCCTTATTTTTTCCATATCAGAGAAATTATTTCAGAAATAGATGTTCTCTTACTCTAGGACAGGCATGGTCCAAGAGAGGCCAGCTTATGGAAATGTAACATCTATTTTTTTCCTGCATTTTGATCACGCATAAGTGGGCCCCATTAGGCCGACATATCGAAATGACTTCCCACAGTGCAGGGCAGAAGTTAATAATTTACCTTATGTTGACTCATTCACAAAGAAAAAATTAAAAGGAATCAGAAATATAAGATGCCAAAAAAAAGTCTTCTTTTGTTTAAAATTTGTTTTGTTTGTGTCCTTACTATAATAAAGCATAAGGGCAATAGTGCTATTTATTGTACAAGCCATTAATTCAGTACTTGATTATGCTTTGGGAAAGATTCATTTTATCATGCTTCTTCATTTTAGTGTTAAGTACTAGGAAAATAATTATTCATCAGAAGCTAAAAGAAGAAAGAAATAATATTTGTGAAAGTATACAGAAAGTGAAAAGGACCTGTACAAAGTATGCTAGAGATTTAGGTAAAGTTAAAAAGGTTTGCAATAATACAAGATTCAAGACACTATTAAGCCATTATCTGAAAGAGTGTGTACCACCCTAATCACCTTCATACAGGAAAAGAGGAGAATTAAGGATATCAGCTTACCTGTTGTCTACAAACTGTTTGGGGGATAAAATTAAGAAGGAGGGAGCTAAACTTGAGGTCAGGAATGAAGTTGGCACAGGAACGTAGGGGTGTGAATCACACATTAGTAAAACTGATGGTGACATAAGAAGGTACCAAAATTATCAAATTTGCTGAAGAAGTTTGCCAAAACAGAAATTTGCTTCTTAATAGGCAAAAACTGTATGCTTTTTAAAGATGAACAGCATTATGAAATAAAGTTTTATGTGACAGCCAATTCCTTTCCCTGTTTCTTGTGATCTTATGTACATAAAATATGCACCTTCAATTTAATGATATCCATACACAAAAACAACATTTTATATCACTGCTCCATACTTTATTTCCAAATGGATTCAGTTTATTAACCTGCATTTACAAATATTTATAAGACATATAACATGGCTGGCTTGACAAGAACAACACAGATGGAGCATATCAAGTTGTAAATACAGTGAGACAGTGAAAATGTTAAACTCTACAGCACTTTGCCATTGAATTCAGGCTGAAGCGAGGACAAGGATTAGGCTTCAAAGTATGGCAACAGTAGGAGAGCTGCATATGACTTTATAATAGTTCTCAACTATTTTAAAAGCCCTTTCAAAGTGCAGAAAAACAACAGTATTGCAATGCTTTCAGAGGTCTGGGGTTCTGCTGGCAATTGGCCAGATGCTGTCATGGTGACAGAACGGCACTGTCACCTTCTCAATCTGGAAGCCTCTTCATGTCTAGTCCATTGCCAAGATTTTCTGAGAGGAATCACTGCCATCTTTTAATATGGATAGGTATACTGCCTCAGGAATGAAATTAACTTTCTTCATAGCAGTGGTGTAGTGCTGTGATAAGGATTTGTTGGTAAAAGTGTTGAATATGCACTGGAGACACTGCTATTGTTGAGCAGTGCTGGCACAACCTGGGGTTTTTCTCTTTTTCTCATTCTGCCTCTGGTCCCAACAAGTGAGCTGGGGTTGGGCAAGAACCTGGGGGTGGATATAGTTGAGACAGCTGAGCTGAATTGAAGAAAGTCATGATATCATGCTCTACCATAAAAGCTAGGGAGAGGAGAAGGAAAGGGGAACATTTATGGTTATGGCATTTGTCTTTCTAAGTTATCATTATGCATGGTGAGGCCCTGCTTGCCAGGAAGTGTCTGGACATTTGCCTGCTAATGGGAAGTAGTGCATAAATTCCTTAGTCATCTTTGCTTGTGCTTGCAGCTTTTGCTTCACCTGTTAAA
>VYZT01040304.1:4714-16158 GCA_013400735.1 Pomatostomus ruficeps
ACCGAGGCAGTTTTCCTTTCGAGGTTGTATCACCTCTTGGAGGGACAGCTAACGCTGTATTTATAGCATGGCTGAGAGCAGGGTTCTAGGATACTATATTTGAAAACAGGCATTACAGGACCTTGCACTACATTTCCTGCCAATTATCCTTCAAGGCACATTAGGCACTGCTGTGAAATATGCTCCAAAACAGAAAGAAAGTTAAGTCTTTTGAATCAAGGCTATATATAACTAGTTACTGTGCTTCTCTGCCTTTTAGGTCTTCCTTGGATTTATGTTATTTGCCTGCTTACGCTGTTTACCATGCANTGTTATTTGCCTGCTTACGCTGTTTACCATGCATAACTTGATTCCCTGTAATGCTGCACTTTTACAAAGCATCATCATAAATATTTCTGGATCTTGTTTTCTGTCCTCATTGTAATTTAAATCAGAAATACAGAAGTCCACGTTAATTTGAACCACTTATTTGAAACTTTAATTCCTTAACTTTGCTGCTCACTAATAGTGTGTTCATCTTTACAATGTTCAAAAACATACATACTTTAGCATAGCATATATAGAAAACATATACTTTCTGAGGTAACCAAATTAAATTGCTTTGTCAAGTTTCTTCTCCAGTTAAAAAAAATAACAAATAAAGCCAAATCTACAGAACCTGAAAGGCAGAAAAATATTAAGGCATGAAATCATGGTAACTAGACTAAAAGATTTTTAAACAGTAATTCTGTCCAGTCTGACAGTGCCAGTTCTATCCTTTTTCTTGTTTGAAAGTTCCTTGTGTGATAACATTATTTGGGACATACTGAACAGGTTGAAAGGTGGGAATGAGGGAGTGGAGATGAAATGAGAGAGAGACAAGGGTGTGTGGACAAACTCTTGGATGGTGAAAGATCAAATTAGAAACTGTGGACAAAGTGGAACTCATAGATGAAACACTAATGCTTTGGACTGGAGGACTGCCCGGGAGTCTGCAGAGCAATGTCCAGCGCTTGGTCAGACAGACGACCGCAGAAGAGCAGTTTTTCTCTGTCTATCTATATACCTAGTTACCAACTCCGCAGTGGTGAGCACGAGGTTGATGGTAATTAAGCGAAGCAGGAACAAAAAAGAGAGAACGGACCTTCTAGTAGCAGCACCCAGATTTATTCTCAGGGGATGCTGGCTACATGAAAGACCCAAGGGGGGTGGTTACACTGAGTTTTAAGGGGAAAGGAAAGGGGTGGTTACAGAGGAAGGGTCCAGGGTCTCTTCAAATCACAGAATGATGAGGAATGACAGTTCTCCGATGAATTCTGAACAGAGGTGGAACATATTTGCATTATCCAATTAGTGTAACAGAATGGTAGAACTTTCCAGCAATTGCTGAATATTAAAACAACCTGATGCATATTAAAATAACAGGGTTGGAACAGGGTCTTTGACTGACAGGGCTAAAACGTGGCAGTGTTAGGGGATTTCCCCATGCATGCTTTCTCCATCTCCCTCAGATTCGCGGTCTTGGGAAGAAAAATCTGTCCAAGTTATTTCTTTAGTTTTCATGGAGATGGTGGGCTGAGTCACTGCCACAAAACACCTTAAAATGGATGAGTAGATGAGAAGGAAGGACACACCAGTGGTCAGATTTGGGAATGTGAATGATACTGTTTTATAAACATAACAATGCACAGAAGACTTTCCATAAAGACAGTGTCCCCAGGCACAGGGGAACAGAGAATGTTTTCAGGACCATATACTTCACAATGATAAAAATTGATGTCTTGAAATAGTCAATTTTTTACTTTTAGCTATGATGCACAATCAAATATATCAGTGGACGAGGCAAATGACTGTAAGAGATACCCCGTTAGAAATGTCTGAAACAGAACACTAGCAATTACTCGTGGAGTAAACCAAAGGAAACAAACACTGTATAACTGTTCCTCCATAAAATAATGTGCATGTGTTCATGTATGTTAATGTGTATGCATGTGATGAGGACAAGCAGAGTTTTAAGCATATGTTGGTATCATGCTGGTACAAAGAAGAAAAATGTCTGAAGACTAAAAAATCTGCTTGAGAAACTTCACTATATGCGAAGTCACACTTCTTTTGGAGTAATGTTATTTTAATACTCTTCATTACTTGACATAATGATCAGAGTTTTTAAGCATGTTGAATCCTTGAAGTAATACATGCAGACATAAACAGTGAATCCCTACCATAAGTCAAACCCCTGATATTTCAGACATTTCTAGCTAGTTACCTCTTATATGTACGTTACTTTTGAGTAGAGTATTCATTGGCTTTCAAACAATGAGCACATTTCTCAAAATGTATTGTTAGTTGTTGCCAGTTAAAAATGAGCAATATTTTTGGATTAATTATTGTAGTTAATAGTTGTAATGGGGAACAGGCTTGGTCTTTTCTTCTATAAACTGAAGTACTCAGGCAATTTCTGATGAGTCTGGCTGCCAGGCAGGTCAGGATCACTGTGAGAACAACTCCTCAAATTTCATTTTGACCATTCCCTTTCCTGTTTTTTCTAATAAACAAGAACAGAGGTAAGCAGAGCAAGTCACAGAAAAGTACACAAGAGTTTCTTCAAGACTTAAAAAAGTCTCTGTCTCAGTTTGATGTGAAAGTTCATGAGACTTACCAAAACATTTCTACCCTATTAATAGCCTTGGTTTAATATAGGCACAGAGCAAAACCACTGTGAAAACTTCCTCACATAAATCTATTAATGCACTTCAGGTTTGAGCTACATAATTGCTTTCCCACCTCCAGAACCTCTTCAGAAGCCAAACTGTACTAAGCAAAATTTAAAGTTTTCTCTGTATGGTTCAGGCAGTGCTGGATAAGATATTTACAAGCAAGCAATGAGAAGGTCTAAGATACCAGCTAATTCTCCACCAGGTTAGTGTTGTGGTGTTCACCAATTCACATGGGTGCAGTACTAGTGAGCTTTTCCACAACTTTGGGGGAAAGTGTCCATAGGGAGGTGTTTTTTCAAGCCTGGCCTTAGTTTTGGGAGCTGCAGATGGTGCTACTGAGCTATGAACTCTTTTGAAAATCTGGTTCGTAATGGAAGAATCAAATTACTTGAAAAAATTATCAGGCATCACCCATTGTGCAGCTGCTTCAGGACTGATGTCACTCTTGATCTCAGTTTACCAGACAAAGTCTCTTAAAGGTCATTTCACTGTCATACTTTGTGGTGAAAGATGCTAGGCTTGGAAACAACAAAGGAGATGTTCTGTGTCTTTTAGCACTGGAGTATGCCTGTGAGTTATCTTGAGGTTTTGGCATCTTCTCCTGAATGGTGATGAAAGGTTTTAAAGTTTGTCAGAGGTTTTAACTCCTATAATTCCAAATTAGTAATACTTTCCTCTGAAATCTTATGTATTCCAGTGCTAAATTTTGTAAAAGTGTAAATAAGTGTATTAGTTTTCAGATTGTATTAAAATACAGTGAGAGTCTCATTTATTTCAACATTTCTTTTCAAATATAAGTGCAAATTTAGCTACACAGACTTTTGTTTCAGCCTTCCTACCAACTAAAATAGGATTTCAGTTTGTATTCACAAATGTAGAGAGGTGATATTTCTGGGTGGGGACCACAACATCCATGGGAGAGGGAGGGCAACCAGAGCAAAAGGAGTTCTCAGATGCGCCCCAAGGCTGTGGGTGGGGAGAAGAGAGACCCAAGGAGCAAAGTTTAGGGATCAGCCACAAAATAGAAAGGGTGTGGGGTGGAAATATGTAGTGGTAATTTTGCTTTGGGCATGGACTGAATCATAGGATGACCTATTAATGACTTTTCCAGTGATTAACTTTCTGGCTTAACTTTCTGACTACTGTTGGAAATGCTAATGGACTACTTTTTTTGCAGTAGTTACAGAGAAACAAATGATAGTGCCAAAAATGAGGGATGCATAATAAACTTAACATCTGCGAGGCTCTCAGTGACAGACGCTCAAAATGTGTCTCCTGGGGAGATAAGATTCCAGTGACCTTGACCCACAGTAGTTGTCTCTTAGAGATGTCCCGTAAAAAGTTGTTGTTATTCACAGAAAAAAGGCATATCTGAAACACAATGTCATGACATACAAATAAAACTGTGTTATGAAGTGTCTCATACTGGGGGGAGGAACCCAGAGTTTGTTTTTATTCAGGGTAGGATCAGATTTCAATTATCTCAATTGGAAAATAACTGAGCATGCAGCTAAAAAGATGAAACAAGCCCCTCATTCCAGCACACGATGGATTATTATTAATCCTGAGCTTAATCCTATGGGCTAAATCATTCCTAATTAGTTTTAAATTTTACTGTATTTGAATTTTGGTGAGAAAGATTCAAGTATGCTTTATCTTTTATTGTTTTAAGTAATTTTTTTCTACATACAAAAAGATATCCTTCTCATTTCATTTTTCCTAATAATAGCATTAATTTTCTCGAACTTATTTACTCTCCATAAAGAACCTCTTTAGGGAAAACATAAAAAGAAAATTCCCAGTACTAAAAGTTAGTACCTTCACACCTTCACACCAATTTTTTCCTCCAGGGTAGGGGGATGCATTTGAAATGACAGCTTTTCAAGGATAGGGCTGTTTATTTTAAGGCTGCACTTAAAAGCAGTCATATGAGACTCTCATTAGAGGAAGAACCAAGGAGATGGAACAACCTTCATGTCCACACCTACTTATTGGAGTGACATTCCAAGAGGTAATAATTAGGAAAAGATGAACACATTTCTGCGAAAGTTTTGTGTTTATTTGTCTAGTCCTTCACCTCAGGATTTAGATCCAGATAATAATTGTTATATTCCTCAAATCTAATTTTACTTTCATGGGTCTGTCACACTAAAGCAGGAATAAACACTACTCGCATTATGTTCTGGGGGTTTTTAATCTTATAATCTTCAAATAGGAAAATATCTTCAAATGAAAGTGTTATAATTTCCAAGAAAAAACCTTTTAAAGAAGATAGCTACTGCAAATACAGATCAAAAATTATTTTATGAAAAACAGAGTACTAAGCTGAGCCCTCTGCCTGGGCTAATCAGTTCTGTCCATATTCTTTGGCTAATATCAGTTTGTAGAATTTGTGTCTTTGGAACACAGTTCTGTTTGCTCCAAGTTTATGATGGTTTTATTGTCAAGACCAACAGAAAATAGGTTCACTATGATTAACTATTCTCCAGAAGGAGAAAACACTAAGTATGTTAAACACAAAAGCATTTAAACTACTAGTTTCTCAATTACAGCACGCATTGTCTTTCCCAAAACAATTCAGTCTTTGTAAGAGAATGCAGGGCAAACCTGGACCTTTATAAAGTGGTGCTGCTCAAACTCAACAAGTATTAAAGATGCAACCAGAAATGCAAGTAGCTCGGCAAACACAGAAGTTTTGTTCCCACTTTAAACTCATTAGGGCACACACTGAAATCTACTTGCCCAGTACAGATTTTAGTATTAAAATGTAACTTGATAAGAGATATGAAATTAATAGGATAGGCAGAAGAGGAGAGAAACACCACAATCTCTATCTCAAAGAATGTTATAGTGCCCAGACTCTGGAATTTCTGTTCTGCATGACTGTTTAGTTATTCAACAATTCCTTTTGACAAAAATTGAAATAAAATGTCAAAACTTCCCATGAGGTGAAACTTCTAGAAAAACTCACTTCAGAATTATTGGGTATTATCTGGATTTTCATTTAAATAAATCAAAAAGACTCTTCTGAAAGACCAAAGCTTTCCATGATAAATCTTACTATAAAAACCAACATGATAAAGGAAGAATAAAGCACTTCAGCTTTATCACAATACTCCATTAGGAATTTACTTGCAGCAACTATGCAACCACAGGACTTAATCTGATCTTTCCTTTTCAAAGAGAAAAGTGTTCAGAGGCCTTTAATGCAATAACACACTCATACATCAATATTCCCAAACATTCTCAGAAATTTCAAGGACTGATAAGACCTCTAAAAGTATTTTTAGAAGTGTATATTATTATCCACAGAATAATAATTTGTCTTCCTCTGTTTGTGGTTAGCTTTCCTTGATGCTCATGGTTTTTTTCTTTTTTTTTTTCCTCAAAAACATTGCACAAGATCAGAGCCCCAGAGCAGAGCACAGCTGGCAGACACCACAGTCCAGGCAGAGGTTTCTGGCTATGATTTGAGATCCTGTCTGTCTTCTGGGAACTTCTGCTGAGACTGTCAGGGGACTCCTGGGAACCCTTTGAGGAACACCAGGGTGCCTGCTGCTACTGCTGCTGGGAATGAAGCTGTGACCGCCCGGAAACTCTCACAGCAGAAGGAGACCAGAAGGCTGCACAGCCTTGGGGTGAAGAGGGAGAGGGCAGCTGGGTCCCCTCTGAGACCTGCAGCCTCATGACCTTCAGCCTCAGCTGCATTGAGGGAGGGATCAGCAGCATCTCAGCTTATCGGGTCGGCAAAGGGAGACTCGCATGGTGGGAGCCTCCAACCAGGGCCAGCTAGCTGGAAAGCAGCTTTACGCTGCAGGCCTTGTGGGCCCTGGCAGGGAGTGAGTTGCCCATGAGCCAGCAATGTGTTCTTGAGGCAAAGAAGGCCACCAGCCTCCTGGGCTGCATCAGGCAGAGCATCACCAGCAGCTCGAGGGAGGTGATGCTTCCCCTCCATTCCATGCTGGTGAGACACACCTGGAATGCTGTGTACAGAGCTAGGCTCCATGCTGCAAGAGAGACAGGAACATGCTGGAGTGAGTGTAGTGAAGGCCATGAAGGTGATTAAGGGCTCAAAGTATCCATCAGACAAGGAGAGACAGAGAGATGGGTCTGCTCAGCCTGGACAGGCAAAGGCTCTGGGGGATGTGAATACCTAATGCTGGGAGTAAAGAAAGCAGAGCCAGACCCTTGCCCATGGTGATCAGTGACAGGACAAGAGGTAAGGGACACAAACTGAAATACACAAAATACCATTAAACATCAGAAAAAAGAAATTCACCGTGAGGGTGGTCAGATGCTGAAACAAATTGCCTCGAGAGTCTCTAAAGGCTCCCTTCTTGGAGGTATTCAAAACCCAGTTGCACATGGCCCTGAGCAACCTTCTCTAGTAGACCCTGCTCTAAGCAAGGTGATTGAACCGGACAATCTCCTGAGGTGCCTCCCAGCTTGAACCATTCTGTTTGATTGGTAAAACTACTTTCAGGTTATAATCATGGCTTTGTCACAGCAATATTATTGCTTTATAAGCAAGAAACCACATATATAGCATCAAATCCTTTCTCAGCAAACTTGTTTTACTTAGTTTTCTATCCCTTATCTCCATATGAGTGCTGTCTCATTCTCTTTGTTATCTCCATGCTATTCACTGACAGACAAAATATGTTTGATTTTTCTGAATTGTTGAATTTTAAATGAGATGAAAATAGGATCCAATTTGAATAAAATAGATCATGGCTTCATAAGAAGATTTAAAGTGAATTTAAGATAACTACATATTTCCTTCCTTTCATGAAATTCATCTAATATCAACCTGTCTGTTTGGCCTGATTTTTATTCAGTTGGTATATTCATGATTGTAAGAGAAGAAGAAATTACTAATATTTGCTTAAGTTCTGTAGGTTTTCTTCTCCTTTTTATTTTCTTGTACATTATATACATTATGCGTAATTTATGTTAAAAAATTCTACATTCTAAGTATAGTATTAACATCTGTATTTTTATTTAAAACACTATTGGACATCCTGTTCTATGGTGGAGGTGAGGAAGTAACAGCAAGCAGTGACACAGCTGCCATAGCAGAATGAAAGTCTAAAACAAGGTAAGAAATGACAGAGGAGAAAAAGAATTTTCACTGTCAGGAAGAGGGATGAAGTAGAGGGTTTATGTGACTTTATTCTTTCCCAGCAGTATATTCTGACTGCAAATTGCAGCTGATACTTTGATTTTTCAGCTTAGACCTCTGCTGTCACTTTTGCCAATATATACCATAAAAGTCATTTTAGGTACAGAAGATGGGCTTACTCCAGAACATGGAAATGGCTGTGCTGAGTCAACAAAATGCCCATGCAGGCAAGGATCCTCATTCTGTTTGCTAGTAATCTTCCACTGTGAGAAAAAGAACAGGATGCTTCACTCTAATACCCTCCTGATTCAGTTCTTATCTAAATTTAGAGACTTACACCAAAGATGTCAACAGCTGAGAAAATCACTTTGGGAACCCCATCATATGGAACATGAGTTTGGTGAAATTTGCCTGACCTACTTTAAGCATCATTATCAGAATGAGATGAATCATGCTCTTACAGTAGTTCCTTCTCCTTTAACTGTAGAGGGAATCAAGCAAGTCTAGTTCAGACATATGTGGCTTTATAAACAGAGACAGAGATTAGTTTCATACAAAACACCTTTACTCAAACTTGGATTCGGGGTTTTAAAATCATGAGGTTAGGGGTAGGGCTCAGACCTGTGCTGTGACCCACAGCTGATGTAGCTGTACCTCAAGGGAGAAGAAATCTTGAAGTGCTGAGATGCATTCAGATATGGGATATGTGAACTGGGAATAGCAACAGCAAAATAGTGACAAGAAACAAAAACAGAAACAGTGTTCAGAAGCGGTAAAGGAACAGCAGTGGGATAGCAGACAAAACAAGTAGTTTTTAGGATGAGCTAGCGAGCTGAGCAGGAGCCAGGCACTGAGTTCCAAGTGCAGCGTCAGCAGGAAAGAAGGGTTGTGACTTCAGTCACATCAGTACATCTCAGCTGGAGAAGTCCCCTTTGAGGACCATTGCCATCATTTCTCCCAGAATGCCAGTCCGTCCCACTTGTAACTCTATCTGCTGTTCTTCCAAGATGATATCATAACTCTGCTTTCCTTCCCTCAGATAAAGGAGGACCTTTATCGTCCTTAAGGGAAGAAGCAAATATTATCTGTATGTGAGTACTGTTCTTTCTGAAGCACATAGAAGGTGCAGTTTAGTGTCTGGAATGGAGCATGAGCTGAAGTTGGTTTAATTTTTTTAAGTGAAAATCCTTAAAAATTGAACATAGACTTTTTTTTTTTTACTATTTAAACACATGTGACACAAGAGTTGGGTCAGACTGAGACTGATTGATTCTTCCAGCAAGGAAATGGTACAAAAGAATAGCTTCATTCTGTACATCATCTTTCATACAAAACAAAGCAGTAATACCTTCAAGAGCAAGAAAAAGGGATAGAATTATTTCTCTTAGGGAATATTGACAAAACAATAATAAAAAGCACAAGGACAAAAGCTAAGAAAATAATTCTAAGACTCAAACTGAGAACAAGAAGAAAAAAGACAACTTTGTTAATTAGTTCAAAACAAGCAAAAAGCAA
The DNA here is from genome assembly GCA_013400735.1 of Pomatostomus ruficeps. NCBI lineage: Eukaryota > Metazoa > Chordata > Aves > Passeriformes > Timaliidae > Pomatostomus > Pomatostomus ruficeps. Next base: position 14,048 of record VYZT01040304.1, read on the forward strand.
GAAATTCATCCAGATGCTCAGAACACAAATGTTTCATTTTAATTTACTTAGCAAAGTAGGACCACAGCCTCCAGAATTTCTTTCTCAGTTAATATTTGAAATTCAAGTTGCCTTATGGCAAAATAGATTGGGTAAGAGTAAACTACAAAGAATAAAACACTACTTAGTTATCTCAAGAATAATACATAAAGCCTGTTCTTATTTAAGCTTGTTGAGCATAAACTTGTGAATGAGAACATGTAGCAAAATATGTAACTTTAGAGCCATTCTCACAAGTAAGGTCCTGTCTTTTCAATGTTCAGTATCTGAGACTGGAAATATTGGTAGTCACAAATCATGAAGAGGCTGTAGATCAAATTTCCATCTGTTGTCTGAGTCTTTTCCAATCATCCTTCCCACTGTTCAACTTTCCAGGCCTAGACCTTTCTTCCTGCTGGGCTTAGGGAAAAAAACTCTTCTGCATGTTAAATGCTTCATTATTTGCCAAAACAATAACTTTATCTTTCCTTCCAGCAGTTCTCATCCCACAATAATCCCTTCTGCTGTCAAACGACTTTACTTTACAATGACTCTTGAGGTTACTTTTCACTCAGAAGAAAAAAAAATTAATGAGATTTGTTTCCCAACTTTCATCTTTCTGCAACCCGTTACTACCCTCTCTCTACTGATTCTCTGGGCAGTGGTGCATCAGTGGCCATGCCACCAAAGGTCCATCTAGTGTTTAGCTATGATATTCCTTCTTCTAAGCCTGGCTGTAACATTTTGGGGGTTTAATGATGCAGAATCAGGCTCCTGGTCTTGTTTGCCTTTCAGAATGAAATTCCATGTGCAAAGTCACACTGAAATTGCTGGCAAAGTGCAGCCTACTACAGTACTTCGGGAGCAGTGAATCCCAGGTGGGGAAAAAAAAATAAGGATTTGTACTTTTTTTTTGTGCCACAAGTGTACAAGAGTCTTAATTTTGGAAAATAAAATATTGCACATAGGCTCTATTACCATTTTTAGAATCAAAACAACTTCAAAGACCGTCAAGTTCATCTACAATGAAAATATTTACTGTGGGTTTTCAAGAGAGGCCATGAACAAGTGCTCTGAACTTTAAAAGCAACCATGACAAATTATTTAAAGCAGAGATGTCAAGTGCTTTGACATCCAGGCCACATGGCTTTTACAAATAAAGACTGTGAGCCAGAGTGGAATTGCTCCCTTGGGTTGTGTGGTCTTTGTTTCCACGACCTACAGTGATCTGCTTGTTCAAGGGTACTGTACAGTTCCTTTCTGTGTGAAACACTACTATTTCCAGATCATAGAATGATTTAAAAGGTCACTATCAAAGCATGTTCTAAAATTCACAGGCTTAGTCAGCTTCTCTTGGAATTTTCTGTGGCCTATGGCATAAGGTTAATGATCCTGAAATGGAGGCATTTGAACAAGTATCTTCCAAAGAACATGCTGTCCACCTGTTCTTAAAGAAGGCCAGTTTAAGCTGAACAGCTTCTCCTGACTTTTTTGTCTTTACATGGAGCTTGAAAATGGCCCCAGTCAACAGTTCTCTGTATTTTTCAGGGAATAAAATGTAGGAAAACTGTTAACCAGAATCTAACATTCTCTTAACAGAGGCCACACTTTTATTTCAAAGAATTGTACCAAACAGGCCAAATACTTGTCTAGTTTCAAACCCAGAATTCCCTCCAGGGGAATACTTGTACATTTTGCAGTCTCTTCACCTCCCGTTGATATTTTAACTCACGCATTTAAGAGGCCACTTCACTAAAAAACACTCTGCTCTAAAGCTATCTACATATCATTTTAGCATGTTAAATAAAAGTCAGTACTCAAATAAAGCAAATCCCCTACCCCAGGCTGCACACAGATTTCTATCCTTTTACCCTAAGTGTAGGAGAAAGGGCAAGGAGCACCAACAGAACACCTCATCTTGAAGGACTCTGACCACCAGCCACCTCTTATCTAAAACCTGGGGCACAGGTTTCACCAGTTTCATAAAGTGCTATTCATCCATTAAGCAGTCGTGAATAATCTTTGTATTCTCAGGTTTTGGAGAACAAAATGGTACATAATGATGGCAGTTGTATGTTGTCCTGAACAATGTT
>VYZT01040305.1:0-34013 GCA_013400735.1 Pomatostomus ruficeps
TTCCCTCAGGTCCTATCACTGCTTACTATAGAGAAGGGATCAGCACCTGCCCCTCCTTTTCCCTCACAATGAAGCTATGGACCATGGTGAGATCTCCCTTCAGCCTCCTCCAGGCTGAACAGACCAAATGATCTCAGCTGCTCCTCACAGAGCTTCCCCTCAAGGCCCTTCACCATCTTTGTCGCCCTCCTCTGGATGATCTCTAACAGCTGAATATCTTATATTGTGGTGCCCAAAACTGCACAAAGGACTAAAGGTGAGGCTGCACCAGTGCAGAGTAGAGCAGGACAATCTCATCTCTCAACCACCTGTACTAAGTGCTGTGCAAAGATCCTAGTATGTCACTTTTCTTGCATTCTCTTCAAAAATTCTTTCTGAGATACTAGAAAACAAGCAATCCAGTGTATTTTGTAAAATGCATATTCCATTATTTCATCTAACTCTACACACCCACCTGTGCACTTTATTGCTTCTGTGTCATGATCTTCCAGTGATGCATGATTCAGATAAAACTACTTGAAATAAATTAACTCAGAAAGAATTGGAGTGTATTCATATGCTTCTGCTATTGCATTAGTTTTTCTTTTATTCTTCCCAATGTTGAAAGTGTAACTGTTCACTCCACATGGTTTACTTGTGCTCCCTCAAAGATCTTTGGTGGGATTCTCTCAGATCTTTTGTTGTTGAAGAGCAGAAACTTCTAATGGAGGCTAAACATTACTGCTTTATCCCAGCTATGCATTGTCCCTCAGAGCTTGGCCCCACAAGGCCCTGAGCCTTCCAGACACTATCTGGAGAGGGACTCAATTTTGCCTCAGGTGGGATGGCTCACCTGAGCTGAAGCTGAGCATTTTCTTAAGCTCTTTTGCAGAGCCTGGATATCACAAGGGCAATAATTGGCAAGTACTTAATACTGCAAATCCTTTGGGCTTGTAAGGTGTTTCAGTGTCTCCTCTGAAGTACTGCACACTCTTCACTCCCACTCATTTCAGCTCTCACTGCTCACTTCTTTGAATTCTGTAAGATAGCCTGTGTGCACAAGATGAACAGTATTTAACCCTCAGAGTGTTCCAGGTCTTCTTCACTGGACAGCAGGCTGTTTCCAGTATTTTTAAGCTCAGTTTTGTTGCTGTTTTTTTATAATATTCCAGAAGGAGGGAGCCAGCTTGTTTCATCTGTGATCACTTTATGAGGGCTGGGTAGCAGACATGGATAGATGATGGAATGGGGTTGCTAGCAGGTGGCCATTTGTTCAGACTCTGCTTGACTGCGTTCAGGGCCAAGCAAAGGAATCAGACTCTGGCTTATTGTGCACTTTTCTAAACCACCTCTCCAGTGCTGAAAATCCCAGCTGAAGTCCTTTAGGGTGTTTATTTTTTGTATGTATTTAGTTAACAGAAAAGGAGTCTTTCAGCGCAGATAAAACTTCCCATTCTTTCAAAAACCAATGCTTTTTGTTATATTTATTCATTTATCAATGCTGTGAAAGTTTCATATGCTCCAGCCATTGATTTCAGTAGCTAATGCTATTTTTCCTGTTTATTATAATTTATTGTCTCATTGTTGCTGGTAGTTTGCACTTAGCTGAATTTCCCACACAATATACAGGAAACATCTCTATAGCATCAGGCTTCCTCAGATTGATTCCCACAGGGGCCAAGAGGGACAAGCCACTCCCGGGTGTTTTGTGATGTGACTTCAGAGAGTCATGCTAAATCCACCATTTGGAGACTTCCTTCCTTGCATCTATGGTAGCACACACAGTAGCCAAGTCAGGTCTGCTCCCACTACATGATTTCCCACACAGCCTTTGGGAAAATTTTACCTGCGTATGTGCTTTCACAATTGTATCCCTTTCTTTTCAAGCACTTAACACATTTGTTACTGGCTCCAGTGAAAATGTGAGTCTCCAAGGTAGTCGATGTATATTAGAGCAAAGCAAATGAAATTGTTCACTTAGGTTATTTTATTTCAATTTACCTTTCCTCACTGTTGATTAACTGATGGTTTGCAAATGTTGACTGATGTATTAAGTTGTCTAGGTGGAGGTGCTGTGGGTAGTAAAGAGGGCTAGTACACATATGTTCCTTTGAAAACATTCCTTAAATAATACCCTCCAGAGTCTCCTGGGGAAGCTGGGAAATTAAATGGACATTGTCTGTGTCTCCCTCATGAGCAATACTTCCCTATTAACGAACAATGAGTTCAAGGGTTTAGAACAGAGACAACTTTATTGGGAGTGGGGGAGCAGCATAGGGAAAGTTGAATATGGAATTAACTTTACAAAGTCAGTGATTCATAAATCAATTCTATTAAACTATGTCATCACCTTTTCCTGCTGCCTTCCCTCCTCACTCCCTTCTCTTGCATCTCTCCCTCCACCCCACCTCCTCACCCTCCCGGATGTGCTGCACAATAGCCCTGAGCCTACTCTCCTCCCTTGGTCTTGGTTAGTCACTGCTTACCTCAGCTCACACCGCTCATGTTTTTTTATGTGGGTTTTTTTTTAAAGTCAAAGTTGTCTGAATCAGTTCCAGTTCTTGACCTTACAAGGTTACACTGTGTTTGCCATTTACAAAGAGTACTGATTCTAGCTCAGATACTGGAAAAGCTGCTGTTGGTAGCCCTGGCTGAAGCAACCTCAGGTCTGCCGAATGTGCTGCCGTTGTCCTGGTGCTTTCGTTGGTTTGCTCAGGTTTTGGCAAGGAGCACTGCAAACAATGCACAAACTGACACATAAGAAATTGTGTTTAAACACAGAAAATCACTTTTGTACTGTGAGGTTGTTCAATCACTTGAATAGAGTGCCCAGAGAGATTGTAGCGTCTCCATCCATGTAGATGTTAAAGGTCTGAGGGGAAATGGCCCTGAGCAACTTGAGCAGGTGTGTTGGCCTACGTGATCTCTAGAGGTTGATTCCCACCTCTGCCATGCTGTGCTTCTGTAAAAAGTGTTGTGTTTTTAGTGGGCAGCCAGGATACTTGCAATGGCAGTTCCAGAGCAATAAATACTATTTCATATGAATCAAATAAATTTTAAAATGCAGAAGTGGGCTCCTTTTAAAAGTCATTGCCAGAAGAATATATTTGGAAATATTTCGAGACTTTAAATGCTTATGTGGGTAGCAAAAACTTTGGCAAAGTTCATGATCAAATCCTATAAATTAAGTGGTTAAATTGAAGTGTTCATGCCAGACTCATGACTGCTCAATACAAACTCTTTCTAAATGAAAGTTAACTGTCTTTTTTTTATTTTTAATAATCCCCTGTTGCCAAAAACCAACAGAGCACAGCTTTCCATTTTCCCTTTCCTGCCCCTATAGAAGTCAGACTATTGTTTTGTCTAATATATAATTGCACCCATGACAAGAACACCATAATACATATGTCTCCCTCAATAAAACCCCAGGTATTTAGTTAGCTCCTGGTAAGTCTGAGGAAGAAATTGTTTTCTAGGTTCTCACTTCAAAACACAACAAGGACTAGCTCCAGGCTGCCTCCAGTGCCAGAATTAATTTTAACGGACCATACCAGAGATATAAATTTAATTGACCAATGCCCCTTTTAATATTCACTTGTTATTGGCATATATTTGTATGTATGTTTTAAAACACAGCAAACCCAGCTAATTCTCTATTTGTCTAGCAACCTTTAGGAGTAGTTGCATTTCTTTTCTGTCAGGAAATTTAGTAAAAATGTATATCACGAGAAGATTACCATCTCGAGAAATAGAAAGCAGGATGAGTTTTTCTTCCTCCTGGGACTCTCTGCAGATTTACAAATATATTGACCATAGTGCTTGGTGCTCCATCATTGCTTTTTGTCTTGGCATCCAGTTTGTTATTTTTATTCACTGGCAATTACCTTCTCCTCAGAGGTGCAGCTAAGCATCTCTAAGAAACGTGCTTCTTTTGCTGACTATCTTCCTGTTTGTTCCTCTGCTGATATTTGTCACTTTGTTTTCTTCCTTCTAGTTTCTCTTTTAACTTATAATTTCTCTTATTTTAGGGAGCCTATGCACATACAAAGTGACTATTTTTCTCTGACTTGTTCTTTGTCTCAGTTCAAAATGTGCGTATGTGGATCATTCTTCTTTTCAGGCAGAACCTTGTAGAATTGCCTGACTGTCTTTAACATTTTGGGATCTGCAGAAAGGTTATTACCTGTTACTTATCATAAGAGCAATGACTAGAAAGCCATCCCTATAAAACTTCTATATGTCCTGAAAATGTATAGAAAAGTTAGACTACCTGGAATCCAATGGACTTTTTTTTTTTTCTGTAAGTTCTGTTAAATTCACAAGATAATTTTTTGGGCTTTACAGAGATGAGGTGACTGGATGAAATTGTTCAGATGCCTGAGGCAACACATTGAGCTGTCTAGAATGATAATGAATATTCAAATGATAATTATCCAAATGACCCAGATTTCTTCCTTGCTGTATCTTGACAAACCTCTAGGCAGTGACATCTCTGCTGTCTGTGGTTCTGTGGCCAGACACGTTTGGATACCCATGTAGGTAAGCTGTACATAGCAACAATGACAACAAGGCATCAGGAGTTTGTTGTCTAAACAACAGCATCTTTAGTGAAGTTTTTAACATTATTAGCTACTGCAACTGCATCTTGTTTTTTTTCTTTCTATTAGACTTCATTGTCTTTATGTTACAAGTTCATCTTTGTATTATGCAAATTCAGAATATGCAGGCTGTTTGCAACCAGTTGTTGCCAATACGCCTGAATTAATTTTGTCTATTTGTCCTGAACCATGTGCAGACCAGGATCACACTGATATTTTGTTTAGCTTACAGAGCTTTTAGTTGCAGGCTCACAGTTTAGGTGAAATAAAGTATGATTTATACTGGAAACATCCCCAGTGGCATCCACTTGCCTCCCTGATCTCTCTGATTACACTATGGGAAGATTTCCATCTAAGTTAGCATTTTATGGTGACTTCTGCTAAACAGATTACACTTCAAAAATAGCAGTCCTTGCCAAAGGAAATTATGACCAGTAGAATTCCTCTTTTGTCTATTTCTGGACCTTAGTACAGTTAGCTTTCCTTTATGTTCTGTGTTTTGAGAATTCTTCTCAAGTAATTCTTTGGTCTTACTTGGATATTTAATTTTTTTCTTTATCTGTTTCTTAGTTTTATAGATGACTTCTCATCGTATCCTCTTCCTCTTTGCCACCTTACCATGAATTCATGCTGCTACAAGTACAGAATTCAGAAATGCAAATTCCAGAACAGCGTTTTTGACTGTAGTAACAGTGGTGTACCTTGTGAAACAGTCACCTCTTGGTCTCTGTGTTGTGTATTGATAACTAATGTTGTCTTCCCCTCTTACACTCATCTTTAACCCTTTAATGAAAAAGAAATATGCTAAAATTTTGGAAGAAAAAAACTGAAAAGCAGCAGTTGCTGTAAAAATAGCAGTACAGAAAGATACGGCTAAAAGGTAAATACACAGGAAAATCTTAAGGAAAAGGATGAGGAAATTTGTGAAATATGAGGGAGGTGCCCCGACTCTTCTGGCTTGCTAGTAGTTGGCTTTGGAGTGTCTCTTCTATATGATCATGGGTCAGACAAAGAAAATGCATACCAGTTCTCTCACCTGTTAGTCAGTTCTCTGCAGTATCTTTTTCTCTCCAGACCAATATAATAAAAGAGAAAAGCCCTCTTCTGTCTCTGCAACAAACCTCATGCCATTAAAATGCACTGTTAAATACTAAAATAAAGATCCAGAAAGCAAACAGTCAAGACCTAGCATTTCCCTTGGTACCTGGTAGAAGAGCTTAGGTAGATTTCAAAAGTCCAAATTTTTCCGAAGGACCACATTTGTGACCTCCCAGAGTCACAGTGGTAGAGTACCACTTGCAGAATATATTCCTGCACTTGTGTAATTTTGATGAAACATCATAAGATATTGTCAGCATATTTTTATCCCCACCATTGCACTTGCAATGAAGTGCTGTGGACATAAGGAGCACGTGTATCATTAGTTACTCAGGTTTGCAGCTTATACCTATTTTGATTCCCCACATTTCTGGTTCTGAAACCTCCTAACCAGATAAATAACATAAAGAAAATCAGAAAGTCTGAATGGGCCGTACACTTTGAAAATCTTTATTAGTTTGACCATGATACTATGGTTGATATAGCTACACTCTTTTTATTTGAGACTGGCCTGTATCCAACTGGTTAAAAGAAGAAGCAGAAAGAACCACTATTTATCTGTAAAAAAACCCAAACATTGACTGCTTGGAGACACTTCCCTGTTTTAGACTCTTATGTTGCTCGTCATTCTGTATGCCAGCTGTCTCCAAAAATAATACATTAAGGGATATAACTGCTACAAAGATAAGATCATGAATGAATACATGAAAAACTACACATAAGACAGGATATTTTTAATGGGATTTAAATAAGAAAGACATTTAGGGCAAGAGGAGATGGCATCAAGTAGTGCCAGAGGAGGTTTAGATTGGATGTTATAAAAAATTTATTCACTGAAAGGGTTGTCAAATATTGGAACAGGTTTCCCAGGGATGTGGTGAAGTCACCATCCCTGGGGATAATTAAAAGATGTGTAGATCTGGTGCTCAGGGACATAGTTTACTGGTGGACTTGGCAGTGCTGGGTAAATGGCTGGACTCCTGATCTTAACAGTTACACATAAATGATTCTGTGACTCAATGATTCTATGAAATCTAAGTCGAAGAAGCAGAAGACTCGGCATCAAGTGGCTGTAATAACACATTTCTGCAGAGCCCTGAGCACCTGCAAGTGGTCTTACAGCAGCAGAAGTTGACATTGGTGGTCAATTCAGATTGAATCCTAAAATTTCATGTCATTGTATAGAGTGTACCACACCAAACTGGAAGGTAGAATCCCTGAAAAACAAATCAAAATGCAATGAAGTAAGTTAAACTAAATTTTCAAAATATTTCTATGCATTGGATTTGTTTGGGAAATATATGATAAGACAGCATAATTCCTGTCCCTTCCCATCAATAAAGCCTTCTTGAGCCTTAGAATCTTGGGAAAGATTTAAAAGAAAGACCTACTTATCCCTAAAAGAAAACTCCCTAAAATAGAAGATCTTTCAAAAGTACCGAAAGAGAAATTGTTCTAATCACTAAGTCTTCCTGCAAAATCCCTTGTGCATCACATAAATGACAATATTTGTTTCAAAATCATTGTCATGTGACCTGTGATTCTGAACATCCACATGGGATCTCTGTTTATCTTCTGTATAAATGTGTGCTTCATATCTAGTCTACCTCTTATAGCAGAGAGAATTCTTCATTTCCACTATTTAAAGGAGAGTGATTTTTTTTCACTTTTTCTTTTTTTTTAAACCTGAAGATTGCAAAAAAACTTTGTCCTGTATAGAAAATATTGTTTTCCTCTTTTACTGTGGTTAAGTGGTAGATAAACTGTGCTGGAATTTCTGAAGAGCAGGAAGTCTCCAAAGAGCATATAAAATCAGTAATGACCTCAAGGAAATTAACCTGCATGCACTAAGCAAAAATGTCATTCTATACTGTTATATCTATCTTAAACAGATGCCGCACAGATGCTGGCATTGGTTCCAGTGGAACAGGAATACTCTAAGGTTTATATTAGGAGCGAGCTGTTAGGCTTATAGTTAATTGGGAAAAATGGAAACCCTTTTCCATCCCTGGATGTTTGATGTAGGCTAAATTAAGAAAAAGAAATATACCTGTCTCTGTGAATGATGTTTGTAGTTCCTGAAGTCAGGGTATCAAAGAGACTCAAGCAGAACTATCACTGGGCACACCATGCTACAACCAGATTAGACAAAACTATTTTTCATCAAGTGGCTACGTACTGATCCATCTTCAGTCACAGCCAGGGTGGGTAAGCATGGGGTCTGCAAAAGTGGATATGTGATAGGAGAATGGGAATAATAAGGACCTGGGGGTTGAAAGACCAGCCTTCAGCCTTGAGGTTGTTTTGAAACGTCATGAGGATGCGCTCAGCAGATTCCCTTTACAGTTAAGACTGATGAAGGATTCTGTCTCTAAATAACACTGGTGACCCCTACTTTCTGCAAGGCCATGAAGGCATTATTTCCCCACCAAAAATATGGGAGATGGGCTGAAAACTGAGTGCTGTAGATGAAATATCCCAGATACCTGTTGAAAATTCCTCTCCACAAGGAACAGATGGTTGTATGAGAGAATTTGTATTTGTGCCAATAGAATCATTCCAAACACCCACATTGTGAAGGTCACTAAGTGCAGAATTAGCACAAGCACCAGCTTCAGGATGATGGTTGCCAAGTCCTAGGAGCACCTGGCTGAAACCGAAACATAATCATCCTGGGGTGAGTCATGTTTGGTAACTGTATCCCAAGTAAACCAACCAAATGCATATCAAGCTGAAATAAAACATTATAAGTTCATTAAATTACTTTTAAAAAGCAATTTAAAGTCATTGGATCAGTAGCACAAAAAAAGAGGATAAAGAGCCAAAGACTGGATTCCTGGAACAAACTTGCATGCAGAACTACAATTTCTAAGTTTGAGGCTCCCTGCCAACCAGCAGAATATCTTACATGAGAAGCTACAAGAAGCAGCTCACTTCTAGCAACACTAAACACTAGAGAACTCTTGCTAGAAAGCATTAGCAAGGAAATACTACTCTGAAAATAGCAGTACAGTTGAAAGTAAATTTACAAGGAATATAGGATTTTGTGAAAGGAGAAATTAAGGCTTATTATTAATAATTAGTTTTTGAGTTAAATGTTTAAAAATAAGGTAATTTTGTCCTCCCAATGGTCATAAGCTTCTCCAAATGCCACCTGCCTCACCCTGTCCATGAGAAATGGCCAATGTTTTATGTTTTGAGACACAATGTTGCAGTACCTTGGGGTGGACACCTAGAACAGAATTCCCCAATTTTCTTATTTTATTTTATTTTATTTTAATTTAATTTCTTGGTCGTTATGCCTGGTTCCAGTTGAAAATTACCAGAAGTCAATTATAGCCTTTTAGCAGGAACTTGAATTGTCAAGAGAATGAACTTTCGGCAAGCTTCTTGGCACACCAAGTCTGAGTAGAAGGCTATCTTTCCCAAAGAACCATGCAGGTAATTACCAGAGGTTTTTTGTGTATCTGTACACATACCCTTTCATCTCTTCTTCTGACCATGCTATTTTTTTGTCATTCTTTGTTTTCATGTTGTCCCTATTCTGCAGATTTGCCTGCAGTGGTATTGATTTTTTTCTTTCTCTTCATGAACTATGTTTACTTGGCCTCACTTAATCAAATCTGTTTCTTATTTTCTGACACTAGACCTTTAAAGTGGTTCTGTGTAGTCTGTTTCCTACCCATTTTGTTCTAATTCCAAAATGATTCCTTTGTCCCTTCCAGATGAAGCTTTTATCCTACTCAGCTGCTTTCTTCTATTCATGCTCCTTTTGCTTGGCCCTGAAACCAACCTCTTCTAGCCTAGCCAGTTTTTCCATGGGGGGCACTTTGTCTCAGTTTTGGATTCAGTGTTATTTTTATATATTTCTCTGGCAACTTTCACAGTTGCCATCATCTGCAAAGAAGGAAAACAAGTGTGAAGCACATTTATCTCCTAAAAAGGTTTTTGCCCTGGGCCTAATCTGCATGTCCATTCCAGTGAAACAAGTATTTATATCTATGTTAAAAATAAGGTTGACAGCTAAATAGTCTAGAGTTCTTTCCCCTCTTCACCTTCCCAATAAAAATTGTTATAAACCTTTTCTATTTTTTAAATATCCCAGCAGTCAGTCACTTCTTAACATCTCCCAAATGAGTTTTGTTCTGTGCAAGTCATCATGAGGTAGTCTTTACAGAGAAAGAAATAATAAAACTTTATTATATTCCAGTAATCTTCTTTACTTAAATAATTACATTTAGTTAATGATGTAATTTAATCATTAAATAATTATATGTAGATAATAATATTCAGGAATTCCTGAAAGTCCTGGTCTCTACAAAGGTGCTATCTGTTACTAGCATCCTATTGCCTGGACCATTTTGTGTAACTATACCTCCAGGCTGCTATTCTTATAACTTTAGTTTCATTTTCTCCTCTCTTAAATTAAGTGCTGATCCTGAAAGGTGCTCAGTACTTGTGGTGCAGTCACCTCTATTTCCTTTTCAAATCAACGGGAAAGAATGATGCTCACTCTTTTGTGTTACTGATTCTTCCTGAGAGAGAGCAGTCAAAGGTTTGCAATATTGGTCTTTCAGAAGATTGAATGTCAACCTCATCAAATTGAAATTCAGACTTTTCTGACCTCTGGCTAATGTTGTTGACTTCATTTAACATTCCATCTTAAATTAAAAAAAAAAAAAGAAAATAATAAAAAAGAAAATAATTCAATGCTGTCTCCTTAGAGCTTTCTGTCAGCCAACCCAGAATGAACTGGGGAACGTGAATATATTTTTCCCTGTTTAAGCTATCTCAAACAACTTTCTTTTGGTGATCTTTTCCTAGGAGAATCTAATCTTTGTTCAGTCTGCTGTGTTGCAAGTATTAGAGTTCATACCTATTTCTGACACAGACTTGAAGGGAGGAAATCCAGGAAGATATATTCCATCATTGGTCCTGAAACCACATATCTTTTGGCACTAGTAAGATCTTGGCATGAGCTAAAGTTAAAGTTTCCATCCTAAATTTGAAATGAAATTAATATAGTAACAATCGGGGCAGTTTCAGGAACACAGGGAATACAGAGAAGAAAGTAATACCCACAGTTCCCATGCCTAGAAGGATGTGTCACTGAGGACAGGATGCACTGCCCTAACTTGACCTCTCTGGAAGTGAAATGAGTAGGTTCCCTTCGGGTCAATGAATGGGAAATGTTTGGCAATGCTTGTTTTAAACACTTGTTCAGGACTTCAGGGGGAGCCTAAACAACATACTTAGACTGGACACCTAGGGCATCATTCAGGTGCCTGAATGTGGATACGTGTGGTGCCAGTTTAGATACCCAAAGGAGTCATAGGGCTTTCAGAGATGTTGCATCAATTCTGTCATGTTTTGGACCTTTAAAAGCAGCAAAAATATCATAGTGTAAGAAATTCTATCTAAATAAGAAGTCTAAAATTTCTGAGGTTGTGCCTACAAGGACAAGGATACAAAACTGCTGGAGTGGATGAGGATGGATGAACAAAGTGAACTGTAAAGACAGAAAAGGAGAACCTCCTAGATAACTTATCATTTAAGAAGACTGTTTGTAGTTCTGCACAGATATTGGTCAGAAAGACAATATGGCAGTTTATTTTCACAGACTAGTATGACCTAGTCTGGGTTCAAAATTCCATATCTGAGTGAGACAACAAGTTGGGAAAATTATGAATAAAGCAACAGGAAAACTGGAAGAAAACTAAGACAAAAAGAAAGCTTTCAAGTGTACTTAAACAAAAGTAAAGATAAATCCTAGTGGTGATTTATAACTGCACATCAGCAGACAGGAAAGATTTGGGACGGAGGAAGAAGGCACTCATTAAGTACTATTATGTGCTTTAGGATTATGACAAGTTCTCAAGTGAAGGAAATAATAACCTGTAACCAAGAGTAAAAAGACATGTTCTGAAAGAAGGAATATTTTATGACCTTGTACTGGAATATTTAGCAGAAATTCAGTCAAAACTGATCTGACAATATCAAGAAAACACAAGCAAAATGACGGGATATTGAGGGATCTTTCAAAAGACTGTGAGACTGAAGACAGGATGGAATTTAACATATAAGGGGTTTGCTTTTATTTTTCTGATCTGTTCTGAGAGCAAAAGTAAAAATTAGACAATAAAATGCATCCAAATCAGTGGAAGGACAATGGAAACAGCAGATGGGAAAGGTAAGTTTGAAGGAAGAAACATAGAGAAGAGATTTCTGTCAGGGAAGTAAAGACTGTTCAAGATACTGTGTTAAACAGATAAGAACTTGTCGTGGTTTTGACCCTGGCTAAGTGCCAGGCACCCACGGCAGCCACTCACTCGTTCCCTCCCCTGCCACAGCTGGGCAGATGAGGGAAGGAGAGGGGAAAAAACCAAGGGAATTAACTCAGAGGTCTATGAGTTGAGATAAGGAACCGGGAGAAAACGCTCCAAGGACAAACCAGGCTCAGCTTAAAAGTTGCAAAAGTGAAAATTTATTACTACCTGAGTTAGAAGGAGGATATGAGAAATAAACTAAACCTTTAAAAGACACCCTTCTTTCCACTCCCCACCCCTCCCTCCCTCCCACCAACAGTGCAAGGGGGGCAGGGTGTGGGGGTTCAGGTCAGTCCGTTTCCAAGATCTTCTTCCCCTGCTTAGGGAGAGGAGTTTTTTCCTCTGCTTTGGCCATGGGGTCCCTCCCACGAAAGACAGTTCTCTTTGAACCTCTGTGGCGTGGTTTTTCTTGTCCACGGAATGCAGTCCTCCAAGGACAAACTGCTCCAGCATGGAAGCAGGGGGCCCCTCTCTCTCCAACCGGGTCTCCCACCTGGACTGCAGTTTCCTCCGACATCCACCCGCTTCAGCGTGGTCACCTCCTTCACAAACTGCGGGACTTTTATCTCAGTCTCTGTCTCTCACTGGGCTGCACCTGCTACGGCTTCTCTGGCATCTACGGCTCCTGCGGCTTCTTCCATGGCTGCTGCGGCTGCTGCGGCTTCCGACATCTCCCGCTCCAATGTTGGCACCTCACCCACGGACTGCAGGTGGCTCTGCATCTCTCATGGACCCCATGGACTGCAGGGGGGACACCCCGCCTCACCATGGGCTCACCACGGCCTGCAGAGGAATCTCAGCTCCAGAGCCTGGGGCACCTCCTCTCCCTCCTTCTCCACTGACCTTGGTGCCTCCATGTTGTTTTCCCTCACATGTTCTCACATCCTCCTCCTTCTCTAACTAAAAGCAGCTGCGTGTGCATTTTGTTTTGATTTTTCCTTAAATATGTCATCACAGAGGCGTAACTAACCTTTCTAATTGGCCCAAACATGGCCAGTGACATGTCCATCATCTTCAGAGCCATCAGAGATTGGCTCTGCTGGAAATGGTGAAGAACTCCAGAAACTTCTCACAGGAGCCATCTTTATGGCCCCCTCCCTTCTACTAAAACCACAACAGAACTGAAGATTAGAATAGAATCCCTTTAAAAATTAAAATAGCTGCTCTGAAACTGTGACAAACTGATTGCAAAACACTGATGCCAAACTATGAAGGTTTCTTTTTTTTTTTTTTTTGGCAGGAGAGTATGGTTGTTTGGCTGACTTCAAAGACAGCTGTACTGGCAACAACTAAATTGTTTCTGGGTCAGTCACATGGGTGTATGTAGCTTGTTTCAGCATGAGTGTTCTCCCAGTTCTCTGTTTCTCTCTCACAGGTTTTCCCCAGTGTCTACGCTTTGATTCAGATGGATATTAATAAAAACATATTTAATGAAAACATTATGTAAATATTTTATGAAACCTCTGTATTTAATTTTTGTGGTTGAAATGAAGAAGTTGTAATGGATATACTGTGTAAAAATTCTTTTCAATTTTTTAAAAGAAGTCATATGTTCTGTCAATTCCATTTAGCTGTAATGATGTTTAGTGAAGGAAACACATTGAAAATATTTTTTTAATGTTATGGGACTTTCTTACTGTTCTATATCAGCATGCAACTGTACATCTAAAATTCTTCTGCTCAAGAGCATCATGGAGTCTGGAAATATGGATAACATTTAAGAGACATAGAAGATAGTAAAGGGAGGGCTTAACTGTCAGTGTGTTGCCCTCTGAAATGAATAATATCTATTATAACATTAGCCTACATTGATACAGAAGTCTATATAGTTTTATTGTCCAAATTGTACACTGCCAGGAAACAGAAAAAGCTCTGGGGAAACGATTTGGAAAATACCTGATAATCCCTGCATTTAATATCTGTCCAAGCAGGTAAGGAGCCAGGCAGAGCCACATCCTGCAAATTCTATGGAGTTCAAGGAATACCATGTCCTTAATTCAACCTTTATGCATGAGGAGCAATGACCCTACCTCCCTACACTGGGTCAGAACCCTCATTTTGTGGTTACAGGGCATGTAGAGAAGATCAGCTGTGACTCCAGAAGGATTATTAAGTGTGTGGCTATTTTTTAAATGATATTTCTAATCAAATATATACTTGTTTCCAAAAGGAATGAGGTTTGTGCAATTAGGATGCCTGTCTTCCCAACTTACTCTCCTTTTGCACCTATTAGGTGATTTTCACTGGATTTGAAATAAGGACAGACCAAAATTTGTATGGATTTTCTTGGGTGTATGTGGGATTTTTGTTGAGGTTTTTGGTAAAATAATTTTTTGTGAAGATTTTGGAGTGGTTAAGAGAAAGAGTTGCACATTTTGACATGGAAAAAACAGACTTGTTATTGATGTAGTAACAAGAAACATAAGAAGTAACACAATGTCAGGAACTGATATATCTACTGTTTCTGATATGATGTCTTCTAAATTTGAGATTATGGAGATTCAGTCTTATCAACATTATTTTTTCTCCACTGAATGGATTTCTGCCCAAGTATAAACAAAAGTTCAGTTATTGTAAAAAAAGTCTACCACAAAGATCCATGTTTTCCTCATTTTGTAGTACAACATTGTACTGGGCTATGTTTTCTAAATTGGCAATCCATGTGTTAATCATCACTATTTATATTCGTTTGTATAATGACTGTAAAACTCCCATTCTAGTCATTATTTCAAACCCTGTCTTCTGCTCCCAGACTTTTTCTCATTATCAGGAATGATTATAGGGTAAGAACAATTTGTTAAAAAAACTGAAAACTGAATGGAGTTTGGATAAAGATATTTAGCTGCAAACATTAGTGACAAACACTAATGTGCAGATCCATGGAAATCAAATCACCATGGAATTAAATTTCTACTTGCTGGCTTTTCAAATAAAAAGGATGAACTTTGCTTTCAGCTTCAGAGAGGAAAGAAATAGGAGTTTTGTTCTTTGATTGTTGTTTTTTTTCCCTAAATAAAAAACTTGAAGTCTGATCCAACTGACTTTAAAAGCCATTAGAAGCTCTCTAGTGCTCTATTAGATTTTGTGCTCAAATTAATGTTTAATGATTTGTTCTATATCAGCACTAAAAAGCATATTTTATGAACTCCAATGCATGGATTTACATGTGACTTGCAATGTTGAATCATGTTGTGTGTATAATCCATAAAACAACTTTGTATTTGCTTTTGCTGATCATGTTTCCTTACAAGAATTGCTGTCCTAACAGATAGGCAATGCTTCATAAGGGGAATTTTAATTTTAAAATCATTATTTTTATGTTAGTAGCAGATTTTTCATATTCTAGGGGTCTGAGAAAGATTAGTAGGAAGAAGAAATACCTTTCATGAGATTAATAAATACATCAGAAATGCTCAGTGTCCTCCCCCCTCAAAAACAACTCCAGAACAAAACCTCCCACTCTGCAGCTCTCGATACCTAAACTCTTATTGTATTGATGCTATTTTTCATGCATGGCAAAGTGGGTCATTTTAAACACAAAATCCAAAGTTTTAAATAATCATAAGTACTTCAGTATTCATTCAGTGAACAACTATGTTTGCAACAACAGATATTTGACACAGCTTGAACTGAAGGTGACCTGGCAGTGCCAATCTGCAGATAGTATTTAGTTATATAATTTAATGGCCTTCACATTTTTCTATCTAGGTGTCTGAGGCAGGTTTCCTCTTTCATACAAATCTTGTGCTAACCTTTGCTCCCCAACGGTTTCAATCACATTCTTAAGGGATTAAAGTGTTATGACAAAAGAGGAATGTTTAGATATTCTGCTTTGCAGCTAAAAATTTGTCAGATTAGAAATTGTGTATTTTATAATCTCAAGATCAAAGAAGCTTTCCATCAAAGCTTTATGTCCGCTATAATATTTTTCCAACCTTTGTTGAACCTTAATTGTTTTGGATTATCTCACATTGGGTTCACTGAGTATGCCTAGCCAAATGTGGGAAAAAGCTTCCTGCCAAACATTTTAAGCATTTCACATATGTAGGGCAGAGGCAGTAAGCCACAGGTATTAGTTTACTGCAGTGGTGAAGCTTGCTTTAGCAGTATTTTTAACTCTACTTTTATATGAAATGCTTTTTGAGATTAGTATGACAGATAAAACCCCACAGGGTGACCGTTTATCTTCCATTAGGAATACCATTCACTTTCTTTAACCTAGTGACCTAAGTACTCCTGTAAAGAGTCTCTTTTATAGAGTTTTTACATCTCGACGGATTAAGTATCGTTTCTCTGCTGAGGAGAAGAAAACCCCATACAATTCAATTTCTTTAAAGAATGGTTTGCCAGAGGAGAATAGTTTTTGTTTTATCCATCTTTAATTCCAGTAGTCATGTTTCCCAAATAGTCACAAAACAGTGATCATTCAAAGTTCAAATTGTCAGTTCATTTAAAATCTGCTCACCTAGCCCCTTTATTACATTTACACTACATATTTATCAAGGCAAATAGCAAACCAAGAGGACAGAGAATTCAGCTGTTCTCTGTGCTGTGTACTACCTTGATAGTCTTTACGATTATTCAGCATAATCTTAGTGAAAAATGAATATTTACAATAATATCTTTCTATTCTGCTAAAAAACATAGCATTATTTAGAAGTATATATTCGTATCTATAAAGCCCACACATAATCAAAGTAAACCTGAACAACTTACAAAAGAAATAAACAAAGAAATTGTTTAGACATTTCCAAATGTAATTGGAATTCAGCATTCAGAGTGAGGTTCATTCTCCAGGTTCCAATCAGTATTCATTCAGTGAACAAGTGTGTTTGCAACAACAGATATTTGACACAGCTTGAACTGAAGGTGACCTGGCAGTGCCAATCTGCAGATAGTATTTAGTTATATAATTTAATGGCCTTCACATTTTTCTATCTGGGTGTCTGAGGCAGGTTTCCTCTTTCATACAAATAGAGTATTTTCGTAAAAATAGAGTATCTCCCTTTTGGGAAAGGGAGATAGCTTCACTTTTTAATGAATATAATGAAAAGTAATATGCCCAAACATACAAAATTGTTGTGTCTCTTTTGCATTTGCTCTGCTTGGATTATAAAGATTTAGCAATGCTTTTAACAAGCTATTTGGTGCTCTCACCTCTGTTTGCCTTTAGAAATACTCACCTATGATGAGAGATCTGGCCTGTGCTCAGATGCTATCCTGCACCACATTTTAGGCTGAGGCTCAGAAACAATTTATTTTTGGTGGCACTTGCCTGAAATAAACTTTTACCTCTACCTTTAAAACCTAGAATATAAATTGTCAGCTGATTTTTTTCTGCATTCTTCTTGTCTAACTACTGCACTATTATAACTGACTATTCTCTGTTCTTTGGCACGTACTCATTTAATTTTCTTTTTTTGCAGTCAGGAACCTGTTTTCTTGATTGATTTAGGTACTCTGCATGTATCTGCAGGAGTTATAAGTCATTTCAGATTCCCTGTTTCACCTGCACTATTTTAGGCCCTGATCTTTTCAATTACAACATGAAATAGCCCAGTTATTTCACTGGAGCTCTGAAAAAGAGGAGCAACTCACAAACTGCAACTTGCAGTATGGTTTCTGTCCATATTCAAATTCTTTCACTTTAGTCAGAGTCTATAAAAAGCACTGGCTGTATCCCATATTGCAAAAGTTTTATTTTTTAACTTTGTATTATTTAACAGCATCTATATTGATGTACTTGAAGCATCTTATAGGTAGGACTATCTGCGGGGTTTTAGCTCTGAATTTGAATCTAAGTCCACTACTTATGGGCCTCTTGTAGTAAATATCAATCATTGATATCTAGTGTTTATGTTCTGTTCTCCTGTGCTTATGGAGTCAGGATGAGACAGACATCCAGTCCTGTAACAGCATCATCCTGGTGTATCTTTGTTTACTGGGCCTATTAATTATGAGCTACAATGTTAACATTAACCAATTCGTTTATTTCTAAGTGCCAGAGTCTTGTGATTTCGTGATACATGATAAATCTCTTGATCGTGGTGTGGAAAAATATATTAAAAGACTCTACTAATTTACTAATTAGTAGAAAAATTAACATTTGTCCAAGAAAGGCAAATTGAGCCCAAACAATGCCATTGCAGTAAATAGAGTCTTCCCATGTTCATTTAAGTACAGTAGGTCTGGATCCACTGTTCACTGTGTTTAGTTTTCTTCATATGTGATTTCCCCAAAATTAAAGGCAAATTTTTAGACTGAAGAAATTACATTAATTAATGTCTTATAGAGATGCTAACATATTACTGAAATTGTGATCTGATAGACGGTTGTAAAAGTGAAACCTTGCTGACTGAAAAAAAAAAGGGTTTAGAGAAGAAAACACAACTTATGCCTCCTGGGATACTTCATCAAACTGTTTTAAAAGTCTCAGAAATGAGATCGTACTTGCCCATGGTCAAGGGATTTCTGAACTAGAATATTAAACGTTTGTTAGAATTAGGTTTCAAACAATGTTGGGCGTTTCATGCTTGAGTGACGAAAAGACAATTATTTCCTAGTGTCGTTGCTGCCTCTGGGCATGATTAAATAATGGAATTGTATTCTCACAAAGATGTGGTTTATTACTTTTAACAGCTTTTCAAGCTGAAGTCTTTATAAATAAAAAGAGCTATAATTTAAAAAAGATAAAAGCCGTGTGCCATTTCATCCCCTTGAAACATGGAAGAGAAAGAATTGTGTGCCGTAATATCTATTACCTTTACCATGTGGCTTTCTTGAGGTGGGTATTCTTGAGGGAAAGAAAATGGGATGCTCCCAGAGGCAGAGGTTCTGCTCATACTTTTTTTATTGTTTTATGCTTCTCACAGCAATGGATTATGTTAAAAACATGAGTGAATTTATTGGGACTTGTTGAATTTTGATGGTGATTCCATAGGTGGAGAATAAATTAGAAACACCCCCACCTCCCCCAGCACCCTCACCTCATGT
Organism: Pomatostomus ruficeps; assembly: GCA_013400735.1. Classification (NCBI taxonomy): domain Eukaryota; kingdom Metazoa; phylum Chordata; class Aves; order Passeriformes; family Timaliidae; genus Pomatostomus; species Pomatostomus ruficeps. The sequence continues at coordinate 18,995 of VYZT01040305.1, forward strand.
TTGGATACTTTAGGTAGCTTTGCTGCCTCCAAGCTAGACTGCAGCATTTACAGCTAACTGCTGCTCATCAGGGTCAGCCCTAGAGCACCAGCAGGAGCTTCTGTCTGGAACTGCTCACGGTCAGGTCATTCTCAGGTGTCTGTTCTGGCACAGCAGGGAGTTGGGGTACTGGGATCTTGTAGATCAGCCCATGGAAGAAGTATTTGTGACCTTTTCTCTCCCTGCCAGCACTGTCAGGCTGACTGGTCTCAACACAAATCTGTTGTGTTGCATGTGCACTCAACCACAGCCGAGACCATCCACCACAAATCAGCAGCTTTCAATCTATTCCATCTAATGGAATTTCCATTTAACATTTCCAGTCAATGTGGACTATCATATGAAAAACTTGTATAAATAGGACCATGTTGTTTTTTGGTTTTTAGGAGGTTTTTTGTTTTGTTTTTTGGGTGTTTTTTTTTGTTTGTTTGTTTTTTTGTTTTAAATGAATTTTATTTCTGTCCTTCAGAAAGAGATGCTTTGCAGACTATTGCTTTAAATAATTTTGGTTATGGTTACTTGGTGTTTCTAATGTGGAAAGAAGTTAGAGGTCTACCAAAAGATAGTATTTTGCCCTTCTCCATGGCTGGACATTAATGCTTGTTCCTATCTTCCCTCCAGTTGCAGATCTAGCCTGTGAGCCACCATATAATGAAACCTGTTAGAACAATCTCCCATAAGAATAAGTTTCTGATACCCTCTCACCTCCTCAAGAGTAGTTTAGCTGGATCCGTTCCTTCTCTGAGCTACTGTGCATCTTCAGAAACTCTGGAGCTGGCAAAGATGGAGGGGAAAGAGCAGCTGAAAAAAAAAGCAGCTGAAAAGGAGCAAGGTTTTTTGTGCTGGGATGGATTTGTATATAATATAAGCAAAATTAAAATGACTGATCTGTTCTGTTCCCTTCTTGCGCTAAGTCAGGATAACCATGAGCTATTATGGGTCCATTTGCACCGTATCTTAAAGATTCTGTATGATTGTTATGTTCTTAGGATTTTGAATCTCTTTCAAAAAGCCACAAAATCTTCATAGACTACCAGTTTTCCTTTGTAGTAAGTGAGGTTAAGCCTTATGACAGCAGGTCAAAAAGCAATACTTGTGTGTCCACTCTCTGACACATCATTATTCTGTGACATGTATCAAAGCTCCCCTCCTTTTATCAGATTGCAGAATTGTCCCATTTGTACAACTGCTTAAAGTAAATAAATGATCTAGACAATGCTAAGTGTACATGCAATTGAAGCTAATCATTGTTTGGTCTCACATCAAGGAGAAAACATGTCAAAGGATTTGTCCAACCAGATCAAGGTGCCAAAATCCCTAGATCTAGCCTTGGCATATAGTATCAAGTAGATGTACTAGATATGAAAAATCACACCTGCCAGCTAGCTGATAGCTACCTAAGAATCAGTCAGTGCTAATTTGGTATTTCTGTGCTAGATAAGATCTATGTGGTGTGTCTGTGGGTAACTACATCTCTGTTTACATTCGGTTGATAAGAATGGATACTGTACAGAGTGTCTTAGGAAAGATGTATCCATTTGTGACTGCAATCCACATGACAGCTAATTATTTAAAATGAACTCTGCTATTCCTGCATCAGAAAACTACATCTATAAAAGCAGGACTGAAGAGACATCTTCCTCATGAGCTCTTCCAAGACTTTGAAAAAAAGCAATTGTACTTGGAGTGTGAATCTTATTTTGATAAGGCCTAGACTCTGCTGTGGAGTGGAAATGATCTTTAAAGTGAGTCAAGTTGGTCAGAGTAGCAGAACTTTTTATTAAATAGCAAATAGGGTCTATGGTGGCTAGGTACAGTAGGAACATCTGTGGTGATATTTCCCTTAGCTATATTTTTCCTTAATCTCTTCACTTTTCTCTTTCAATGAAATTGTTCAGGTGTCAGGAATGGTGGAATTTTGTCACATTTATTGTGTTACAAAAAGCATTGATTTTACACTTTAAGTGATGTCAGTAAACATTTTTTCCATTGTGAACAAACCTCTCTTATTTTTAGCACCTGTGAGTGGAATTAACACTGTCTTTTCAGCCATAAAAAGAAAAAAATAGAGAGAGGGAAAGAAGAGAGCTATCCACCTCCAAATATAACTACTTTGAGTGCAATAGGCCTAATAATTTCCTCAGTGCCTCCTATCTATTAATTTGCAACATTTCCGTTCCTCCCTTTCCTATATCTTACACTTGTAAAAAAAGCAACATTTCCCAGATGTCTTAAAAAAAGATGAAGATAGTCTATCAGATTCAGTCTTCCTTTTTAAACTAGTGTTCTCTCTAATGTCTACATTAATTAAATAAATGCATTTTTAATTGAAACACATGAAGTTTTCAAGTCAGACTGAGTTCATGTCCTCAGGCACCCTATTAATGGAATTTTGGAGTGACAGTGCATGCCAACCAGCTGGGTCAGGACCATGTTAATGCATCATTGAAGTTTTTTTCTCTGATGGCACAAGCCATTGCAGTTTCATTCTAAAAGGAGAAGTCTATACCTTCGCAATCTTGCAGAAATAACATCTCATGAGGTCTCAACAGATTCCACAGTTTAGAAGATAATTGAACCAGGTTTGTCCATTTAAAATATTTTATTTTACAGGCTGTCAAGTTTTAACAGCTGTTAATGATGTTCATCTACAGGTTTTGTCTTCCCTTCCAAGGACAGAAGAATCATTTATTGTTCTTTTACTCTGAAAGAACTATGCACAAATGCATTATGTACATAGAACAGTAAGTAGTTCATTGATGCTATTCTCAGAGGACCAAAGCATTTTCTTTCTTTTTAAAAGAGAATAAGAAGAAAGCATCACAAGTAAAACTGAATAGATACACATCACAATGGGTTATCCTTATGCAAATACAAAGCACAGTCACCATCAGCACTGTCTATACCAAAAAGAAAAAAAAAGCAAAAAGGTGGTTAATTCCCTTGCATTGTTGACTAATGAAGCCTTCCAAGTTATGCACATGCTGCAGCTAGGCATCCTTTGTGTTCAGTATTGGCTGGGGTTGCTGGAGCCTGCTCTGTACCTTGTCTGCATGAGACTTTCCGGAGTTCCCAGGGGGACTTAGCTATCAGTGCAGGCTGCATTCCCAAAATTTATCTGCATTTAGTAAACAAAAAAAAAGGCAGAAGGGTCTTCTCTGGTCCAGAGGCAAACTGATGTAAGCCTATACATTTATGTCTATATTATTTTTTCCCTCAGATTGGAATGGCTTTACCCCAACACTCTCTGTGGGAAACTCTCTGGGATATGTTGTATCCTGAATTTTCACCTGCATAGCTTTCTCGGTAGGCATCGTTGTACCAGAAGGATATTTGAGGGACAAATTGCCTATGTATTACAAGACACACAGACCTGAGTGAAAGCTCAGAAGCCTAAGTTCACTTAAATATAGCTAAAAAAGGAAGCAAGATGCTGCTTTTATGCAGAGCCTATGACATTTTATTAAGAAAAAAAAATAAAGAAGAATTTCCCCAAGGTAAAGGTTAGTAACTTTTAAATCACTTTTTATTTAATTTGGATGAAAATAACTAAATCTGGTCACTTCATTTTTAGTAGGGTCCTTTTTGAAGAAGACATTTTCAGCCTTGTTTGCCTTGTCTGGTTGCAAGTTTATCCACTGAATTAAGAGAGAAGTAGTTTAACAACTTGGAGCAAATCTCTGACTCCAGAATTCAGAGTCCATCTCATCTTCTACCTCTGTGGCCTTTTGAATACTTAATGTAAGAGAGATAAAAAGACCTTTGCACAGATTCTGAAAGACATACTTGCTTGAGAACTCTGTATTGCACACTAAATAAGAAGATATGCTTCTTGAATGGTGGCCATGTAGGAGGAAAGTGAGCTGGGTTTTTTTGTCAAAGGAAAAAGCACATTTGTTTTGTGCAGAGTTGTGCCCACAAACCCCATGTTGAAGATGGTTAACTTCCGGGGTAATGGAACTTTGTGGAGCAGTATGCAGGACTCTCCCATTGCCTACTGCTCCTACCACTGGTCTCTGTCTACTTAGCTTGCTCATCTCTCTGAATTCTTGTTTTAGGCTTCTGTCTTTCATCACAGAGGAGCAAGCAGCAGACTGAGTTACAAAATGAACTTTTCTGTCTCCTAAACCTTCCTCATGCACCTTTTGTAATAATCTGTTAAGATACAATTACGTTTATTAAAACTTGTGAATATAAATTTTTGTTTCATTGCTAGGCATTTGGTCAGGCAGCCAAGATACATACAATTTATAACACAGAGGTTCATAATAGGAATGAAAGAGCAGTCACACAGTTCAGATTAATCTAGTTTGGCAACACTGACCTGTAAGTGGACAGAAGGAGGAAAGGAACAACCGCATGTGATACTTCCTTCTAACGCTTTCTTAGTCTTCAGTTATTTTCAGCTCAAGTATTTCCTTCAACATCTGTGGTTTGTCTATTTAGTAACCTTCTTTGAACCTTTCTTTCTACTAATTTCCCCTGACCACACATACCTCTTGTATTGACTAGATCCCTTGACAGGTTTTACAAAGGTTAACTGCATGTTACATGAACTACCTTTTTGTTTCTTCTTTGAATCTAATTCTAGTAGGTTTTTTTTGTCAGCAACCACCTTCAACACTAGAAGAGCAGTGAGTAATGAGTCTCTGGCTAGCACTGGTTCTCTAAACCTTTGTGTTATGATCTGAGACCATCTCTTTTCTGAGGTGAAGTTTTGAGCCTATTAGGTCATCCATACAACTATACTAGTAGTCTTTGAACCTTGTTGATACATATTTTTTCTGAGATTAGATGACTAGAGTACAAAATGAAAAGTCAGAGTGAATGATAGATCTATATTCTAGAATAATATTTTCTGGTTTATTCTCTGGTTCTTTCACAATAATTCCTAGTATATGAATTTCTTTTTTGGCTGCCTCTGAGTACTAAGTTGATGCTTTTGTGGAACTACTTATCATGCCCTCAAGGTCTTGTTCCTGCAGAGTGATGAACAGATCAGAGATCACCTAGTATATCTGAGAGTAGAGAGGTATTTTCCTGATGTTGAGAATTTCATAGAATCATAGACTCTTAGAATGTTTTGGGTTGGTAGGAACCTTTAAAGGTCATCCAGTTCACCCCCCTGCCATGGGCAGGGACACCTTTCACTAGACTGAATATTTCAAAGGCCCATCCAACCTCGCCTTAAACATTTCCAGGGGTGGGGCACCCACAGCTTCTCTGGGCAACCTGTTCCAGTGCCTCACCACTATCACAGTATAAAACTTCTTCTTAATACCTACTCTAAACCTACCATCTTTCAGTTTAAAACCATTACACTTTGTGCTACCACTACAGGCCTTGGTAAAAATACCTCTCTCCATCTTGCTTATAAACTCCATTAGAGGTCACAACAAGGCCTCCCCAGAGCCTTTTCTTCTCCATGTTGCACAACCTTAACATTCTCAGCCGTTTTGCATAGGAGGAATTTTTCCATATTCATATTCTTTCTGACATTTTTTTATCCAGTTACTCAGGCCTATTAATCTGGAATTCCTTATACTCCAGCGTTATCCTCACCGTCTTGAATATAGTAGTGTTATCAGGTAATTTCACTGGAAACTTTGTGTTCAAATGGCTTGACATAATATGATAATAAAACTGCCTGATTTCAAAAATTTTCAGATAATTAATAAACAGCTAAATATAATTGAAATTTATATCTATAAAATGAAATGTTTCTAGTAAGTCATCCTATTAAAGTGAGTATAGTGACTTTTGACTTCTGTGAAAATAATGGTAGATTATGATTCAAATCCCATTAGCAAAAATGTGAGGCTTTTGGCAGTGTACAGAGGACTTTACTTTTGACTTTGATTCCAGCAACAAGGGGGCATTATTTTTATTTCTTGAAAAAAACTTTTTGTTGTCAGCACACACAGTGGTGTCAGAGTGAGTTTTCCTAAGCATAATTACCAAACAGAGACGTACTTTTTCCGCAAAACGATACTTCAATCTACTTGGTATATTTGCTGTGCATTAGACAAGAATCACCCATATTGCATGGTATTTGTGTATTTTGTACCCTAAGTAAGAGATTCCAGAGTGCCCAGTCAAGACCTAAGCGTTACATTAGCACATCATTTAAATGAAGGGCTTGCACATGGAGAAAGTTACTGCCTGGAGTATTGCATTTGTCATGGATGAATGCAGCCTCTGTGCTGTAAGCAAGGACCAGTCAGCTACAACCCCCTCACTCTCTCCAATGTCTCCTCCTTCTCACCTCCCTTGACCTCATGCTTTGTACAGCAGCTGTGGAACATCAAATTGTCCTGTAAACCTGCTTTCTGCAAGCCAGCTGGCAGTGTGGGCCAGGACCAGGAGTGCCAGAACGTTACAGCTGCATGTGTATTGCTGCCTATCCATCTGTAGCATATGCCATATGCCAGTCCCTGAAGTTAGATGAGGAGAGGATCCATCTGAAATGAAACTCTTTCATCCATCTGAAAGTGTTCTTTCCCACTTTCTCACCTTGCTCCTCTGAACTTTTCTACTAGTCATTTATTTTCTTCTCCCTTCCTTCATGCTCTAGGAATCATATGGAGAGAATTAATTCAAACCTGTGGCCTGCTGCTGCATTTTTTTAGTGAGTATAAAATATTCTGTGCGATCTTTTGTGTAGAAGGTGTGGCAAGTACGACTTGTCTTGAGTAAGTAATGTAAATTTAGGATTTGCTGCTCCATGGGTTCAGACTAATCTGTTCAGGCAATTTACAGTTGATTTGATTTTCTTTCCCATGAGGTCAACACAGTGCATACAAGTGGGTTATGAGGAACTAGAGGTTAATTCAAAGATATGATCAGTTCTGTCTTACCAAAATAAGCGTGTCCATCTAAGAACACATGCATTTTCTAGCCTAAATTATTTAAAATGGTTGCTTACTTAAATAATGGTTTTCCCCTTAAAAAGCAAAGGCAGCTATTTCTTCACTTCCCAGATTTCTCAACAGCTTAACATAGAGGTGGCAAAAACCCAACATGCTTAGTAATGTGCAGTGGAACTCTGAAGGCAAACATGAACAATAAAAATATCCTTCTGCACTGGCAGGGCTGATCACATTTGACTGGAATGTGGATTTCATTATATGTTAAAAGATGAAGCATTCTGCCATTCCAAAAGCGCACCCCTCACCACAGGCGGAAGGAAACTGTATGCAGAGAGAATTCGGGGCAGATGTGCTTTATTATTTTTTACTTTTAATGCTAGATGCAGTTGAGAAAAGGATTGTGATTGTGAAGTAAATGTCCTAGAGTTCTCTTACTCTGACCTGTATACAGAGGCTAAACAGCCTTTTTACTGAATAGGAGAAAAGTCAAGGCTTCTGAGTTCAGCAATATTAAATTTTTATTACCCATAGGTTACTCTCTTAAGTAGATCCAAAGTTAATTTTCAAGGAAAAATATAATCTACCTTTTGTTTGTTTTATATTCACTTTCTGTCTTTTCCAAGTGTTACTTGACTTAAACCAGACTAATGCATAATAGACCAAAAAGTCCAACAACAGAGCTCTTCTGGAATTTTTGACCTGCCTCTTCTCTTGGTTGTTACCTGATGAGTGCATCTGGGTGGTTAGCCATATGCTGAAAGTTTCACTTGTAAATTATGAGGCTACTCTTAGTGCCTAACCCCAAGGCTCTACCTTAAAAGTTCAAAATGCCTTCTCAGGGTGTCTCACTCTCTCTTTGGGCTGTACAGAGAACAAGTGCTCCTCAACTGGAAATCGACCAACTTCCTAAACTGCCTTTCTCCAGTAACAGTGTGAACCCCTTCCTTCCCCAATACTCCTGTTTTTCTTCACCTACCTAAAACTATAGGTGTAGTAGTACAAATTGTCATGGAAAATCAGACTCAGGTGCTTTCTCGAGCAGTGTTGCTAGAAATTCTATTTTTCTGGAACCAAATTAAAATTTAGAAGGCTCAAATCTGACACTTTGGTAAATGAGAATCATACTCTTCATTTTTTTTTTGCTTTCAAATATTTGTATTGAATTAACCAAATTTGTTTGCATAACTCTGAAAAGTTGCCATCTGGCAACCTGCTGCCTCGATTCATGGCAGAGGGTTTTATTCCTGCCAATTTCAAGCCTTTGTTTTAAAATCTGTGCTGAAAACAATCCAATTCTCCTTCCCCTGAAGTCAGTGGCAGAATTCCCACTAGTTTCTAGGGGAGAAGGATCAAGCCCAGACAATAATGGAAGGTAAGTTAAAAAAAAATTCAAAGTATCATCAAAGGAGTTGCACTCCTAATTCTATTTGTCGCTGCTTTGAAAACATAATGGCAAGGTTTTGCATATATCAGTCAATAGCTCTAGGCAACTTGAAACTGTCTGAATTAACTACTGTACTTCTCAGAGAGGTCTCTTTTTTATTTTAAAGAATAAATCCCTACGGGAAAATAAAGGAAAACATTTGAAACAGTGCATACAATACTGTGTTTTCTTTTCTGAAAGCTAAAAGAAGCTGCTAAGTAATTCTGTTATTCATCACTCAATAAATAGAGATTTTCTGGAGCAGGTTGAATTATAGGACATAAGATTATAGCCATAGAGCTTAGGCTGAAATCCCATCAGATATCATAATGAAAAAGAAGGTGACGAGCCCCAAAGATAAAATAGGGTGTTTAAGAAACAAGTGGTGATTCACCATGCTCTAACTCCTGCAGAAACGTTTCTATTTATTTTAGGGAGAACTGGATCACTTTTTCCTACTGTTTTCTTCAGTTCCAAATTTGAGCTCTGCCACAGTTGTAGGCCCCTATGGCTAGTTACAAGGGTGAATCCTTGATGACCTCTGATCACAGAAATGTGCACATCACTCCTTTCCCAGGGTGAAAAGCTGGCCTCCATGTTCTGGCTCCTTACCGGGTAAATTCCATTCTGCATCCTTGAAATTGCCTGTATTTTAGGCATGAATAAATACATATTTATTTTCCTTTGTTTAAAACTGTTGTGCAGTGTTACTGGTACAAAATGGCTGTGGTATTCTGATCTGAGATAGCTGTGTGTCACTGGGAAGGAAAGTGATACTTGCGAGGTCTCTGGGCTTGTAAATAGCTGTTATTATTAGAAATGGTACTGATCTTTCCTTCCCTCCTGCAGACGGTCAGTTTCAGCCTAACCCCAACATTACAAAAAAATCCCCACACATATAGATATTATCTGAAAAGTAAATTCAGAGCAGATGTCCAGAGTACTTGCTACCAGCAATCAAGGTTCACAGAACATCAAGTAAAGCAGGACACAATCCACATAGAAAAAGCAGAACAAAAACACAGACTGAGATGAGAGGTGGGAAAGTCACCTGCCCCAAGCTGAGTGCAAGCCCTAAGGTATGATTGGTACATAGGCCTTTTTTAAGCTCTCACCCTTGCTGTGCCTGCAGGACATCAGGCTTTTAGGCATCACTATTATTTTAGCTAATGGACTAGTTCTGGATGGAATGTGAGCCATATTGGCTCCCCACAGGTAGAAGGAAAATGCTACTGGTCCTACTTATATGCCAGTTAAACATCTGGAATCACTGTGCATGAAGCAAAGAAAACTCAGACATGAGGGTTGGAGCTGGGTTTTTGAAAAGTGAAGATCTAAATATTTAAACTTTTGCTTTCATTTCTATTTTTAGTTTAATTACCTCCCCTCTTCTTATATATTTAAAACTACTTGTTTCATTTTAAATACACATAAACTGACCCCCTACAGAAATGTAACAATCAGATCCTACCATTTTATTCAGGTAGGTATTTCATCCACTTTTTTTTTAGTGTCTTTGATGTAGGACACCATACAGAGGCTAGCTGCTGGGCTGCAATTACATGTTATTTACCCCAAACTTTCTGTGTGAATGGTGGGTAACAAACGTCGGACATTGCACGTAACTCCAGGCTGGCTTTTATTTGTGAAATCTCTGTAGGATTCCTCTGATTCTGACAAACACAATGATGTCTTCTCTTTGAAAGAAAAGAGTCTCAAACTGTCTTGATGAGGTACAAACTAAAACAAAACTGTTAAATTTAATCCAGTCAAAGAAAAGGCAAACATCTGAGAACCGCAAAGCTGGGATTTTGACTGTATTTTAGCTAGATGTATTTGGACATAGGTTTGTATTCTTTCCCATTTTTTCTCAGGATGTAGGGATATCCTGAGGTACATGAATGGAAGTAATGTTAAAGATATAACAGTAAAAAAAGAGTTTTGTTCCCACTGCATGCTAGCTCTTACAACAGCTTGGATGGATGTAAGCTTTCATTTCCTGTGGCACTAGGAAATGTGTATTTTCAGTGGGGATCAACAGGCAGAATTATTCAAGGGAGACAGTGTGCTTCAGCAGTTGCAGCAGGGAACTTTGAAGGGTTCTGGACTGGTTTCAGCATCTTTCTGTGTCAGTCTTTCCCTCTGTGACCTTAGATGACTCACTTGACCTCAGTCAAGCAGCTGCAAAGGCAGGTAAAGGAGCCCCGCACTGCAGAGGAGGTACGGGATCTAAACTGAGACTCCCTGGGGAAACAACTCTTGTATTTTGAACTGACAGCATTCGAGATTTATGGACGGAGAAAGTATTGAAAAGTAAATCACTTCTAGTATCTGATTATGAAGCAGTGGCCATATATTCTCCTTCATGGATCATTTCAGAGTCCACATTGACAGCATTAGCTGCTGTGCCCTTCATGTGTATGGACTTAAGCTGCCTAAACGATGATGAGTTGGCTAACAAAGATAACACGTATTTAAGGAAGACAAATTCTCTCCCAGCTGAACTCTGATGGTCAACAAATTCAGAGCCTGCAACACTTTAGCACAGCTTTGCTTAAGCCAGGCGACGTGACAGACTGGGCACTGTTGGCTCTGCAGGCCGCCAGTGCATTGCCAGACAGAACATGCAGCCAGCCAAGCGCATTCTGCTACCTGGGAAGAGGCCACATCCACTCAAGGATGGACTCAGCAGTGTCCCGTGGCAAATTACACAGCAAAAATCACTGCTAGCACAAATAAGCATGACTACTTGGAGGTTAATGCTGCTGCGTGTTCACTTTCCCCCCTATTATTTAGTTTTATTCATTAAAATATTATGATATAGCCAAATATTCAATAAATATTAATTCTTCATTAAAAAGATCCATCTTTTCCAATACTTAGTGCTGCCTCGTGTCCTATGCAGCAAAACTGGAAATTGCTAGAATGAGATGTGAAATATTCAAAAAGAATTTTAAAGTGACCTGAATTAAGCCTTAATTTGGATACTATGACAATCTTTATCTCAGCTGACACAGGGTGTTGCTAGGAAAAGAGATTGTGTAACATTTATCTGGTGTCTTGAGTATAAACTCCCACTGATAGTGTTAGAATGATCACCTCTGGTGAGATTTAATATACAAATTATATTTCTAAAATGTAACCTCATTACTCTATACTTAGTTCAGTCAGACAGAGAATTTCATAAGGTTTGCTGTGCACTTAAAAATTCTGGGAAGCCCTAGATATGATTACCGCATAAATAGAATTTTTTTGTCAGATTTTAACCCCATGTATTTTTAGGCATTTGTTGTTTATCTTATCTTTAGAATTATATCTTCATGCAGTATTAACTTCTCAGTGTTTTAAGTGGGGACAATCTTAAGCTGGTATATTTTATGTTGTTTTTTGTTTGTTCATTTTATGATTGCAAGTTGTTTTTTTGACCACAGAGGACAAGCTGATTGATAGAATTTACTTTCTGTGAAATCAAACAATAGTTTAGGCCTGGATGGGAAGCCTGTGATGTATTATTACATATCTTAACCCAAACACCTTTTTATCATACAGTGAAATATTTTCACAGTTGCTGTAGTGAATTTTACAAAATGTATTTTTCTAGAGGGGCTGCATAAAAATACGGTAGAATTTTCCCAGCAATGTAGGGATGTGGCTTGTTACATATGAAGTCACTGGAAAAGGTGAGTATGTGCTCATTTTAAATTGGATTTCTTGGGCTAAACAGAAATATATGTACATACATTCATGTACACACACACACATGCACACACACACACACACAAATATATAATTTACTCAGATAACCTGCATTTGCTCACGTTAGGATAAAATAGATGCTTATATTCCAGACACATCCTGGACTGAAGTAGTCAGGATAAGCAGTCATTTTTAAAGCTAGGACCAGACAAGCAGTGTAGTGCACAGTACAAGGCTAAGCCCCCTGTTAGCTTCAGTCTTTGATTATACTCATTGGACATGGCTGCAGTGACCTTATTATAAAGTAACAAATCCACTGATAGTGAACTGACTAAAGGGATATTCCAGACCATATGACATGTTTGGTATAAAAAGTGGAAGGAAGAAGGAAGAAGGGGGAAATGTTTGGAGTGATCATGAATCATTTTGAGGGACATAGGTTTTTCTAAAACCTAGTAAAAACATTTTCTTGGGGAAGAACCCAGATAATAATCACACAGCTTATTAGGTAATAAATGTGCAGACAGATTGGCAAGACTTGAGAGTTAAGATTTTCTCTCTGTCCTAGTTTTCTGAGAAAAAGTTTTATAGATTAAGTAATAAGTTCTATACTAACACTAAACAGAACTGGGCAAGACACTTTTTATTGTTTTTGTCTCTAATTTTAAGCAGAAATATTGGCATTTCTGAGTTGCATTAAAACTTAGGTAGTCTGTATAGCTTGTGATTGCAGTTCAGTGCAATTTACTGTATAATAGTTGCAGTAGTTACAGAGGGCAGTACTCCATAGCAGCCCCAGGTTAAGACCAGCTGAACACGAGTGTTTATCAAATGAAAAAACGTTCAAATTTTATGGGCAGTCTCTCCACATGGGAGGTGTCCGACTGAAAGGCATAGAACTCTATTTTTTTTCTATTTGCTCTGTGGAGCTTGATCCCTTACAGGTTTTGCCTGTGGAAGTGATTTTCAAATGCTTCCTTGATGCCTTTATCCTTCATGATTTCTTATCTTGTCTCAACTCATCTCATCCGACCTCACCTTATGCTTTTGAATGAAATACTTGCTTTTCGATCCTTGCAGCTGATTTAAAAAGAAGAAAAAGGTAATGAAAATATTGAAAATAAAACCACTGCAATGCTACTCACTGGCAAATATGCATACCTGAGGAAGAACCATATGCTTCAAATTTTATATATTACTATGTGGAGGGTTAAAGGCACATCTTGTCGATATGTTACAAGATATGTCCAGAATATATTTTTTCCCAGGATATCATTCCCATGCAAAAAGTGCCTTCAGCCTCATGACAGTGCCATATCTGTGTGTCTAATAGGAACTACAGACATAATTGCCCTCAGCTGTAGCAAAAATAGAACCAAAATATTTGTGTTGTCATAAGGCTTTCATTTACATATATGTAGGACTACTATTTTTTAATAATTTATTTTAAAAATTAATAGTTAATCCTTGCTTTATGTTTATTGATACAATAAAAAACAGAGGCCAAATTAATCTTCATAATTGTCATGAAGAACATTTATTTAAGATATTCCTTAAAGAATAACATTAGGGAATATGTTATAGAATTTCTACAAGGACTTTATGATGGAATGAGACAGAGTAACAGGATCAGAGTCTTGCTTTAGGTTTCCATTACTCATGTGGGTTGAAATTTGGAACCTACATTGACCATCAACCAACATTTGAAATGAAACGTAAAAAATAGTTTTGTTTGTGAAAGCTTGGAGAGCTTTAGAAACATTTTCTTTTGCATTTATCTTCATTGTTTAGTTGCTTTTGGTTTCAGCTATAAACAGAAAAGACTTGACAAACATATGTAGAGGTGTACACGTGTGTGTATATATCTGCATGCACAGACACGTATATGTATATATGTATTTTATTTTGAGTTATTTTGTATAAAAGTCCTGCTTAGGTAAAATCTCCCTACTAGTGATGCAGGAATTTGAATGGTATGAAGTTTTAACATGAGTTTCAGTTTTGCCCTGAAACATGTTCTTGTGAAGATCTTCAGAGCCACAACACACCACTTCTCTTACTGTCTAAGTCAACAAACCAAAGAAGTCTGAGGTTCCAATAAGTTCATGTATTCTGGGCATAGACTTCCTCCAGAGCGGGTATTTCAAAGACCCAAAAGGACTCAGGTGGGCCTTTGGAATAGCTGCTGTGGAGGCAGAATACATTAGGCAGTTGAATACCTTGCCTGGGCTGTCTGAGAATCTTTCTGCAGTTCAGCTTTTGAAAGGAGAAGAGCAGCGAGTGCCAATTGCCACCTCGGCAGTGCACCGCTGGCAGTACCAGATGAATAGAGGTGCTGAGATTCCCATCCACAAACTGATTTGTGAGCTGGAGAGCCAAGGGGTGGTGAGGAAGACCCACTCACCCTTTAACAGCCCCATTTGGCCTGTGCGCAAGTCTGAAGGGGAATGGAGATTGACTGTGGACTATCATGGCTTGAATGAAGTAACTCCACCGCTGAGTGCTCCTGTGCCAGACATGCTGGAGCTCCAGTACGCGCTGGAGTCCAAAGCAGTGAAATGGTATGCCACTCTTGATATCGCAAATGTATTTTTCTCCATTCCTCTGGCTGCAGAGAGCAGGCCTCAGTTTGCCTTCACCTGGAGGGGCGTTCAATACGCCTGGAACCAACTTTCGCAGGGGTGGAAGCACAATCCCACCATCTGCCACGGGCTGATCCAGGCTGCGCTGGAAAAGGGTGAGGCTCCAGAACATCTCCAGTACATTGATGATATCATTCTGTGGGGGAACACAGCATCAGAGGTATTTGGGAAAGGAAAGAAGATCATCGAGATTTTCTTGGAAGCCGGGTTTACCATCAAAAAGAACAAAGTCAAGGGACCTGCCAGAGAGATCCAGTTCCTGGGGGTGAAGTGGCAAGACGGACGATATCAGATTCCCATTGAAGTTATCAATAAGGTCACTGCGACGTCTCCACCAACTAACAAGAAGG
>VYZT01040309.1:0-68729 GCA_013400735.1 Pomatostomus ruficeps
AACTCTCAGTGTGGTTTATTGATGCTCTGCACAGCAGAATACAAAGCAGACTTTTTCAATAGTCACATAGAAAATTCATAGCTTGTTACAACAAGGGAAATCCCAAACTCTTTCTGAAGGAAAATCAGCTTCCAACCAAGAGTGGCTCTAACGAGGGAGACAAGGGACAGGAAGGCTGCTGCACACATGTCCCAGGATTTTGGTGTCAAGTTCCAATGCTTTGGGAATAGGGGTGGGAGCAGAGGTGCATTTTGCTTCCTACTTGGAGCTGCCATGTGCAGATTAACAATTATGATCCCACTGTATAGGGAACAAGTAACGCAGGGAAATTTTGTCTCGGCCTTGTGGAGGGGATCCTGTTGCTCAGGTTATCAGCTCAATTTCTATTCTTGCTGTTGGATTCTAAAGCCACAAAGATTTTATTTTTGTAAGTATACTAAAAATACTGTTACATGCATTTATGATGCTCATTTTTCTGAAGTCTAAATATGCAGAGTATAATGCATTTTGAGGGAGGTAAAACCTCAGTGGCAACGTCACTGTGTCAGACCTTCTTTGGGGTGTCAGGCCATCCAGCTGCAGAGGAGAAACAGTTAAGGCAACTTTTGCTTGGGCATTTCTTTCAGTTTATTTGTGAAAACATATTCCAAGCATGTACGTTAAACATGGTAACTTGGCATTGCACTGGCAAATCTGGTTCCATATCGTTTGGATCCCAGATTTCACAACATCTTACGCTCCACTCTCACAAAAAGCCAAAGGCAGTGTTTTTGTCAAGCGAGAAGGAGTGATATTCTGGGAGACAGGCGGCAGAGAATGCATAGCTGGCTGATATTTTTTGGAAGTAGATTGCAGGGATTAGGGTGTGGGGTTCGATTTTTTATGAAGTGCTGAGGGCTAACAAAACCCACCATTTCAAGTTTTCTTTATTTCTTACACAAAATAATAGTTCCCTGATTGCCATGAGACAGCACACTAAAGTGTGAAAATCCTGTAGCAGCTGTGGTGGTGGCAACACATGTCATTTCTGTGCATACACTGAGATTTTTCTCATGAGACTCTTAAATAGATGCAATGAAGCATTCAATATACACAGTTAATATCTAACAGTAATTCCTGCATGTGCTTGTGTGTTATAGAGGCAATATCTGGAATGACTGCCAGCTTTTACAAATAAAAGGTAGGTATGACAATATCCTGCTAGGATTGAAATATATCCCAATCAAAACAGAAGGACTGATTTTGTTTCTGTGGTCTTTGTTTCGCATTCCTTATAGAGAAAGTAATTAATACAATGAGGCAGGAGGAGGACTGTCTTGTGGGATACACAATCCTTTTGTAACTTGATTCAATTATTTTTTTTTCCTAGCTATAATTCTTCAGTGAATGCTCCACCTTGTCTTCCTTGTGTTTNAGAATGAAGTAAAATGACAATGACACTGTCAGTGTGACAGTAAACTTCATGCTGAAAAATCATCCTTCTGTACATTAAGCGAATTCCTGCTGGAAAAGGGCTGCTGATCCTAGGCATTATTCAGCAAGCCCCATTCGTATGTTCTTTCACTGGAACACATGCTAGTGAGATGGATGATTAAAATCCTACAAACCCTAGTGCACTCCCTAGACTCAAACCCTGCTTTTGTTCCGCAGCTTTCAGAGCAGTTCAGGACTAAATCAAAACACTTGTGGCAGGAAGGAACGGAAGCTGAACTGTGTGCTGAGTGCCACCCTCTCTTAAAACAGGTGAGAGGACGCAGGGAAAACACAGGGCTCAGAGCTCACCTGAAATCTTGAGGAGTAATCATTACACTGACCTCAGGATTTGGCTCTAGCCTCACATATTTTTGTCACTTTTTAGGAATCAAAGGTAACCTCTACTCTGTGCCAAACAAATCTCTTGTTTAAAAAAATTATGAGCAGCATTTAAACTGATAAATAGTTGAAACCTCTATCCCTTAAATTTCCCTACTCAGAGAATATGTTGCCATATTCTCATGCTACAACTTCACTGATCCCACTCAAGCCAATAATCTATTTGACTTCTGCTGACTTTAAAACAGATAGAAAATTATTGCTGGCTTGAGTTTATACATGTCCCCGTATCTTTCAATCTACTTTGCAGCTAATATTAAATTCATTAATTTCATTGTCTTAAATAATTCAATAGTAGTAGTCTCTTGTGATTTTTTTGTCCTTTTTTTTTGGTGGTTTTTGTTTGTTTGGTTAGTTGGTTGGTTTTGTTTGTTTGGTTTGGGTTTTTTTTTGTTTTTTGAGAAAGAAATATTCAAACTTTTCAATTAAAAAAAACCCCAACAAACCTCTAAGATACTTCTCTTGTACCAAAGGGCAGACAAGTAACTGCTAAATCTAAACATAATGTTCTGTAATGAGAATGAACTGTCATTTTTCTGATTTAGATTTATAAAAATCCACACATAATAGGAGTGCTTATAATGTTAAATTGGCACCAGTCCATTCACATCACAAAGCATACAGACACCTTGATCACACTTTTATTACCCTCTATAGCTTTGTGTATTTCATATGAGTGAAAAAAATCAGGTTTTGATATCAAACAAACAACCACGTGTGGATGGTCATGCTCCAGAAAACAGTAGCCAAGTTTTAATAAGCTGCTATAATATTCAGCATTAATCTCTGGAACTGGGCTCACACAACAGAATCTTGTGTGTCTGCTTTGAGAACCTCCAAAATCAGGAAGGCTCTGAGCAAAGTGATGTGCAAGGCTGGTTTGGGCTGTAAATTTTAAGCATTCCTTGGTAAAATCACAATGAATACTGTTTTTGTAGCCACACTTATTTAATAAAGAATGCAATTTTATTATCTAGCATGTCTGCAAACCATCTGTGAATTCATGGGGTCTATTGGAAAAAAAAAAAAAAGGGAGGGAAAAATGAGCTGTCTATGAAAGCCCATTTAGAAAAGCCGTAAAAATAATAGGCCAAATTTTGGTTCTCTCTGATTTTTTGATCTTGAAAAACTCCCTTGGTTTCAGTACAGCTACACTGATTTTCATCTACTATGTATCCATTCCTTAGCATATGCAAAACTTCTGTTATTTGTCTGCATTTCTCTCTTATAAAGCTGAAACAGATTTTTAAAAATCCAAACCAAAGATATTCTCCCAAAGCCACTGAAATTGCAATTACTTCTTTACCTTAAATCTGTTTATCTTTAAAAATATAAATTCTACTTTTAAATTTTACAATAAGGTTGGATTTGTATAACCATATATCTGCCTAGAATGCTTTTTAATATTTTACTATTATTTGCAGATGAATCACAGTTAGAAAAGGGTATTCACTAAAGTCTGGAATTTTACCTATTCAGTTTTGGGGGTTTAGTGGGCAGGTACAAAATAAAATAATGTTCTTTCTTGGCACTTCAGTCTTGGAAGAAAATAAAACATTTCAGTGTAAGGTTGCCAAAGCATACATCACAACCAAAACTGATAGTGATTTTGTAATCATTCTGTCTATTTTATTGGCATTCTACATTTCTGAGGGGTTTGTGAGGAATGCAACTCAATGACAAACTGAGCTCTGTCTATGAAAAATCAATTATTTTGATTGGATTTTTAAAAGGCATTTCAATGTGGTGCCATTGCACATCACTTACGAGGCCTGAAACGCACCAGAGCACAGCATTTCCCATTTAGCAAGCCAAGAAAATATCTTAGGGACTGCAGGAAAGCATTTCACTGCCTTTGCAGCTCCAGTTTTCAGGTGGAAGAAAGAGGATCATTGATCTGGTTCAAAGACACCCTTCATGAAAGATCCTTCCCTGAGCATTCTCATCACCCAGAGCTCACACGAGCTCTCAAATCAGGGTCATAATTCTGCATACAGATGCAGAAATGTTAATTTTGCTGTCAACTGCCTTACTGAAATAACTGATCATTCATAGACAAATTTTTCACTGGCACACACCAGACATGGACCATGTAAGTTTTGCAAGAACAAGATCAAGGTGTAAATAGTTTGTAGAGGGATACATTTCCTTTTTGACAGGGATTTTAAGACGAAGGGTAAGCTGAGTCCACATAAAAAAATAGGAGAGGGCAAATGAAGGTAAAGTTCTGAAATATTCAGCCTAAAGTACATATAGGAATTGAAACAAGATGTCATAGAGAGCATTTGATAGTCAATAAAGGATTAGCATTCAGATTCTTCAGTCCACCACCTCCAGCTCATAGATATTAGTGCAATAAATCTTGCAAGTATTAAAATACATGTAAATGGGGCCTTATTTTTTTCTAAGGTATTGAACCCTTGAAGTTCACTTTTTCAAGTTCACTGTAATCATTTCAAAAAGGCAGTTACTGAAAGAATAGATTTTCACACTGCTACAAGCCCTTAGAGACTTTAAAAAAATGCCAAGGTACTGGAAGACTCATGACAGAACTGCTGGAACCTGGCTTGCGCAGAAAACTCGCAGAACAAAGTCCAATCCCCTGTTATTTCAGGTGGCCATCTCATAGCATCTGTTTAAAAATAGGATTAATCTCCATCTTAAAGCTAATTAACTTTTTGCCCCCGTGACTCCCAGTGGGAGACTCTATTTTCCAGCATCTCATGACTCTGCCACTTAAACACTATTTTTTTTCCAACATACGTTTATCTGCATCCATTTTCTACCTAACAACTTCTCTAGTGGTATTTTCCCTGAGCTCTTCTCCCATTTTTTCCATTTTCTTTTTCCTGTTGAGGCAGTTATAGAGACCAATTGTAAAGCCTCCTTTTTTAAATTTTTCATGTTTTGTCTATGAAAATATCCTTCATTTTATCCTCTTATAATATCTGTTATCTCTACTCACTGAAGTAGCTTTACTCTGCATCTCTCCTAGTCTAAGTTTTCAGAACCTGGGTGAAGAGGACTGCACACAGTGTTCCAGGGAGAGCCTGTCCATGCCCTGCACAATGTCAGAAATTCCTGTCTCTGCTACTAACATGATAAATAGTCACATCCTAGGGTCTCATTCTCAGGGCTGCATCATTTTGATAGCTCAAATATCCTGGTGATGTTCAGAGGAACCAAAAACTTTCTTCCTCAGGTATTTCTTTCTTACCACAGATCATGAAGGTCTTCCCATGTAATAACTTAGTCAAGAGCAAAACTTGTCAGTACATTATTAATACTGAAAATATTAAATAATGCTGATCCTAACTCCTGAAGAATCCTGCTAACGAATGTATGATTTTTCTAATTTACCCATTATTATTTGCCTTTCATTCAGTTTCTAACTGCTTTGCAATCGCTCTGCTAAACCCGTCTTCTCATGCTTCACTAATTATTTAATATCAAATGCTTTAGTGAATCCAAATAAAGCATGCAGTAGAACTCCATTTACAAAATCATTTCATATAATACATTTATACAACTTTTATCATCTTTTCCCCTTAATGTTTTGTATTTCATATATTTTAACCTATATTTGTTCCAGGACCTTAACTACACTGATGTGCAACCAGCAGGTCTGCTTGTTTTCATGTCTCTCCTATCAAGGCCTTTGTTCTGCATGGTTCATCTGCTCACAAAAATTAATTTCCTTCATTTTTAAAATTTTGTCTCTCTGAAAATATTTATCCTTCCATTTAATTTTGGCTGAATGAAATAATGACTGCTCAATTAGATACCGCTGTGGCAACAGTCATAAAAATTAAAATATTTTAAAAATAAAACCTATAGAACTGATCGATAATTTAAGTGAGGAAATCTGTTGGCTGCTACTTGCAAGCTTAACTGTGTTACCATTTCTTTTAATAGTAGCAGGATACAATGTGTTTCAGGAAAGTCAAGCTATTTTATTGATGTATTGGAATGAAATGCTTCCCAATATTTATCTGAAAATAACAATACAGATGATTGTATCATAAATACAATCATATGAATCATCCATTCACTGAGGATTTTACTTTGCCCCTATTCCTTTACTGCCTTATCATGCGAGGACCAGACACCAACTAAAAAAGTGTTGCCCCAGAAGGGCAAAGGCAAATGAGCAAGATAAGCCCCCATTCCCAGCACATCCCAGTCACAAGTTCACTCAGAATACAGACACAGCATTTCCTTCAACACAAAGTCAACCTCACTCTTCTGATCCCACCTGAAATTCTGCATCCTAGGTTCAAATTTTGTCTTTTAGTTTTTGTGCTTTGATTAGAACATATTAATAAGTTTTTTCTGATGCATTTTTCTAGAGGAAATAGGCAGAGAACTACAACTCTCTGTTTTGTTTATCCAGCTATTGATCTAAAAATGTAGTACTTATTTTATCTCTTACACTCATTTACTCTTCTTGCATCCTAAACTAGATGCAGAGATTATGCGGTCACTGCTGAATTCCTCCTCTCATTCCTTAAATTAAAGATGCTCTTATCAACATCACAGAATTTGGCAGTAATGCTGAGTCTTTAGACATCCATCAGAAACTACCAGTTTAATCAGAGATTAAGAGAACTATCTTGTAAGAGAATATAGTACCATTGGGATTTACCAGCGAGAATTAATTATATTACAAACTATGTCAGATGACATTGGGAGTCCTAAGCTTTATATTTCTACATTGAAAAAAAAAACATAGTAACACCAAAAGATTATTTTCTAAAAAACTCTCAAGTGAGTAAGAGGAAATATCAAGCTCAGAAATATGTTAAAAGCAAAACTTCAGGAGAAAACACATTAGGAGTGACCGTGCGTGAGAGTTACATTCTGAATGACCTCTGGAGAATGTGTGCTGCTCAAAATAGAGTTAAGTAGATGTCATCTAGCAAATGGAACCATTACAGAGAGACATTACACACACAGTGACACAGACACTTATTGGTTGCTAATTCCACACCCCTATTTATAGCTCCAGAGGTGAGAAGATCTCCCGTGCAGAGTAAATGTGCCTCATCTTTGCTGAGTGCAGCTAGGACCTCTCAATTTTCATATGGATGCAGGAATGGCTTCCACAAAGACATCCCCCCATTGCCTGTACCCAGCTTTTCATTGACCTTCTCAGGGTAGCCTTAGCAGCACTAATGTGGGTGGCAGAAATGCATTCTGCCAGGCATCTTCCAAGGAAGGAAAAGGGAGCTGTTCCAGGCTGTACCATTTAACTTTGCCTACGTTTCC
This sequence comes from Pomatostomus ruficeps, assembly GCA_013400735.1. Classification (NCBI taxonomy): domain Eukaryota; kingdom Metazoa; phylum Chordata; class Aves; order Passeriformes; family Timaliidae; genus Pomatostomus; species Pomatostomus ruficeps. Next base: position 7,141 of record VYZT01040309.1, read on the forward strand.
ATGCCCCAGGATTTGTTCAAGGGGTGCCTAGTGACACACTCTGCTGTGCAGTTAATGTGACCTTATCTTAACCTGCTGAGGAAGGGAAATGCATTCCAGCTCTTGGAGTGTCTTGGAATAAACAGAGAGATACAAGTACTAAAACTTCCTTATAATTATGCAAATGTGATGGAAAATGGAAAGGGTGGATGGACTTTGTTGCTGAAACCGGTTTGCTTGATGTATTTTGAAAATGAACAGTGGCTCCATAGACCACAGTGCTCCCAAGAGGTAAAACCGCAGTCGGGAATAAATAATTTTATACTTGAGGAAATTTCCCCTCAGTAGGCTTGCCATTGCTTCTCCTCTGGTCACTGCAGTATTTGGGGTTGATATGAAGATCACGTAGCTTGTCTGTTTCCAGAGACCCTTGCTTATCCCAGTACACTTTCTACACCCTGTATGTGAATTGTTTCTCAATTTTGGCACTCTAAAGGGGAGCAGAAATGTCACATTACCTGTAAAGATCACTGAGACATTTGTGGTTCAACCTGCACACCAGGGCATCCTTGCTAAAGGTGGAAGGCATTTATTCAGTCCCATTCACTATTCAGATATGCTCCAAAGTGGTTAAAGTAATGATGTTATAAATATTATACTCATGTATTCAGGCCATGTTATAAAGAGAAACCATTTTAAGCCACTGGATGCAAAAAGGAAGAAAAGAAGAAAATAAAATATTTCAACTGGTGTTTTATTACTGTAAAATTTAAAAGGAATGATTAAAAAGGGATGGCCTGATCATTTTATGGACAGATTATTTTTCTGCTTTACTGAATGTTAATTCTAAAATAATATATTTATTACCGACTACTTATATTCACATACTTAATTAGAACACCAATTAAAGTGTGCTGCAGAAAACACTGTGGAAAATGCACCCTCTACTGGCTCCTGAAAACATGTTATGGAACAGGAGTTTGGAACTTTTCTGAACTATCTCCACAGAAAATATGTCTGGAAGCAGAAAATTAATGACTTCACTTAAAACAACATGATTTCCTGTAAAAGTGCAGCTAAAGGTGTTTTACATACTAGAATTTATGAAAAGACACAAGCCAGAAGAAGGAATTTTAGGAATACAAAGTACACTGTTTTAATGAAGAACAGAATATTGATGCAAAATAATATATAACATATATCTTATTGAGAATACAGCATAATGACAGTGGCCATGAATACAGTTTGGTAAGAGAAATGTGTCTGTCCTGTGTCTATGACAGCCAACAAACTTATCTTTGATTCAGCAACCCTGCAGAGAGGAGGACAGGATTATAGAGCCAAAGGAGAAAACTAAGTGTGTTTGGAGAAAATTGAACAATCACTGATTTTAATTTCTAAAATACAGAGGTATGACCTTTCTACACTTTCCTATTTCAGCAGGAAAACATACTTTCTACAGGTAGGACAGATCTAGTTTTCTCCCCAGCCTGTTGTAAGTTGGGATAACTGAGCTCTTTCATTCCCTGATGGCAGGAATAGGACCGCCAGCTGTATCCATTGCACTGGGTAACAGATTTGCTCTGTAGCAGTGGGTTCCTATGTTCAGTGCCTGCCTGTTTTCCACCACAGTGCAGGCAACTTGTGAAATCCACCGGCAATGTGCAGCCACCTGAGGTATTTCCTTCCCCAGCTGGTCACCTTGGCACAGAGAGGACAGGTCTGAACCCTTTGAAACCAGGCAGCAATTCTGCTTAAAGGAATACTCCAACTCCAGGGGGAATTTTATTTTTCAAAGAGCCCTGGGGATTATCCTGGAGCAACTCCTTCTCTTTAACAACTTGTAGCTGAGAAAGGATGACAAGAGGAATCCCTGAGACATGAGTAACCCCTGCTGAACCGCACTGCCAGACTGACTGATGTCACTCTGGAGAGCTGTCACACTGCGAGTGTGCCCTCCTCAATGGGCTGTGCAGCTGAGGACACTGTCTAATGATGTGTTACCACATAATGATAATGGTCTTCATGGAGCTCCTCTTTAATGGTGTGTGTTACTTTATAATGATAATGGTTTTCTTGGAGACAGACTATAACTTTAATCTCACAGCCCCACTGAGGAGCTGATGCTCAAAGCCTTACAACTCTTGCCCATGACCTCTGCAAGCAGCCTGCTCATCTCTGGGCAGTCATCAGAAAGAGCCTTCAAACAGAAAAATAAAATTCAAGTGAGAGGGCACAAACGTTCCTAGGTTATGGGGAAAATATTCCACAAAGAATTAATATTTATATACTTATATAATATTTATATATGATTTATATGCTATTTATATTACATATATATATACAAAATAATCTCATTTTCCTCCACTAGGCTTGCTTCTTCTACCTCAAAAAGTGCTTAAGGACTCTTAACTTTCTTTTTACAACACCAACATGTTATGGTTTTCAGCTGGGAGAGGAAAGCAAATTGATATGGGCCTCACTGGAAACTTGATCTTTTATTTGTTGGAAAATCAGGAAGTGACACAGGAGATCTTTATTGCTGATTTCTCTCCTCCATTGCTCAGTGAACATTTTGGCCAGATGTGAAGGGAGGCTCAAACGTTTCCCGTACATTTTGTAGATTCCTAGTCTCAAAAAGCCAAAATAATTGTAATTAGCAGAACTTTTAGCCAGTATGATAATAAGAGAGATTGCATAGTCCACAAAAACTTTTAAGTGTGTTTAATTTGACATGATGCATGTCCTATCATTATCTTTTAAATAAAGAAAAAAAAAGATAAATTCAGTTCAAAAAAGTCCCAAACCTACAAAAAATCTCCAACATTCAAGTCACAACAGTTAATTAGATGGAAGAAAAAACCTTGCAATGGAGTTTTTTCTAAAATCCAATATCAGGACTGAGACTGAAATCTACCCATTGTCCCTAGACCCCAATTTTTATCTTCTAATATTTGTAGGTATCTTTCCTCTGACATAAAACTAAAAAATTATGGTAGTGTCTGAAAGATTTTTTCACAGCATTTCTGTACCAACTACATACAGGAAAAAACCCATGGACTATGTACTTAAAATAAATGACGTGAAAAAAATAAGAAGTGACCTTAATTCCTATCTGCACCACATTTCTGAAAGAGTGTGGTCATCTAATAATGCATTATTTCAGTTCCACAATATTTCTCTAACAAGAATATTCTGATGATTCCTTCAATATGCAGAAGTGCAAATGGAAATTGTACAGGTAATCTAATAGATCCCACAGTTCAACCAAGGCAGTATTAAGATGTGGATATGTTCGTCATATTATAAATACCTTATCTACTTATTCAAAGTAAACAGCATATTTAATTATTAAAGAACATATACTTCTATCTTTTGCTCTATAGGAAATATACAATATATTTTCATATGAGAAAAGAAAATTTGTGTCCCCCTTGGAATAGATATTGTAGTATGCTTTCATAAGAAATTAAAAAGACAGACACTGGAAACTAATGAAATGGGCAAAGATTCAATCACTAGCCTAGCTACTCTAGGAAGTTTTCAAGCTAAACCAAAATAAATTGGGCATCAGTGAACATCTGTTCCATAGTCAGTGCAAGTCCTTCTCTTAGTTTACTTGGATAAGATTCATTTGGCTTAAATTTAGACTCATGTACCACAGCCAACTACACCTGAGTTAGTCATCGATGTCAACTCCATCCTTACTTTTATTTATCCTTCTTTTTCATCTGTTTAAACTTTCTGCAGCCAAAAGACAGTCCATAGCATATACAAACTACTTTAATCTAGCAACTGTCTCAGAAAAAGAAAAGCCCACAACTAACTCCACCCATGAAAAACCCCAGAGATTCTCACTTTTTAAAAAATTAATCTGTTTAAACACATGAAAAATTCACTTGAAACTTCAATTTCTTTCCTGTTGATACATAAGATCAAATAAGAGGTTGAGAAGTTCTGTGTACAGGATAGATATAACCAGATATGGCCTCAAGACTGCCTCAGGACTGTAGATCTGATTGCCAGAAAAGCAGTGATAGTATTTGTAAACTGAGCAAATTCAATCAAGAACTATTGATAAAGAACTGCATATAATTTAATTTTGCTTATTCACTTTTTAGGATTTAATAATATGATTTCAATGAAGATGCCAGGAATGAAATAATCATTTAGTATAGCTCATACCAATGAAATACCAGCAGAGTTTAACAAACTCAGCAATATTCATTCCAAAACCTCAGCTTGCTACACTGTAGAAACTTCGATACCCACTGCAAAATAAAATCTATCTTAATTATATTTTTCCCCTGTTTTTCATCTACCTCTTGTATAATAATATCGCTGTCTCAGAGGTATTCTCTAATATTCACTGGAAACTATTCAGGAAATCATGAAAAGAGCATTTTATTATCTAGATAGCTTATTTTCTAAAATTTTAAAAAGATGACATAATAAGTGGATAAGACATCAGGTTTCTTAACTGCATCCTAATTTTGAAGAAATTCTGCTGTGATTGAATGCCAACTAATATTGACAGGTTTTTGAGATTTTAAGAGACACTATAAGCAATTCTGCATAAAATATATCAAACTTCTTGCACATCAAAACGAGCCTTTGCTGCTGTAAGCAAATAGCTTCTAAAATTTGAATTGGTAGAGTAAGAATTGTATGTCTTCTGCTGTTGCCTCCTAGCACCTATTTTATTGCACATCACCAGAGGGAGCCACATTTTGCAAAATTTTAGTACTGCTTTGATGCTCTGAAACATAATTGGTGTCCCAAAATGCTTCCAGTGTTTCTTGAGCAGAGCACAGGTTCAGCCTTATTCTCCACTGGGCTTTAGGATTTAAAAGGCTCAATGGTTTCTCCCAGTTTTTAGACAGACATCTCTACAGCAGTGCCGGTAGTTACTAAAATGAGTGAAAAAAGTACTGGAAAGGATGCCTGTTTCCAGGGAGGTGGGAATCAGCCTTTCCTGTGGGCAAGCTGAGCCACTGAGAGGCGCCCGCTTTTGATGCCCGTGGGAGGTGGAGGGGAGCATGTGGCTGCTCACTGTCTTTGCTTGCCCACTTCTAGAGAAGGAGCAGCTGGCCAGGGCTGCTGCAGGAAGGCCAAAAAGCTTTTTATCCCTTCTGCTTTCACAGGGCTGCTTCTCACATGAAGGTCAGCAGCTGCTGCCCCCATCCCTGGAGGAGGACAGGCCGCGAGGTAAGGTGACAGACAGCACTTCCATGAGCTCCCTGGAGGTAACGCAGTCACAGCAAGGGGTGGCAGGCCAGAAAAAGCCTCTTTGTCTCAGGATTGATCTGCTTCCTCTTCCTACTCTGTGAATAACTCAGCTCTCACATTTCAGACAGCTAGTCAGAAGGAGTCCAAGAGGATTTCCCAGCAAATCACTGCTTTGCCCTCCTGACACTTTGGGACAAACGACCTTCTGCTGCCAGACCAGTGAGGCAGAGGAGCAGCACTGAGCTGGGAAAGCTGAGGCAGATTAGACACGGTGGACTGAAAAGGTAGAATAAAACTGGTTGTTTGCCAGCACATAAGCCTAGATGATAGTTCTGATACACTTTTATTTTTACAGGACACCAGGGCTGCTGGAAATACATGTCTGATTGAGTTAGCACACATCCAGTGGTTACATATAAGCTATTCATGTTAAAACTAAACTAAATTGTTAACTTTCTGTCATGTGTATTAATTTCGATCCATTCAACCAGGTGTAATGCTTTATCATTTTTTTAGTAAGGAATGTCATTACTCGTTTTTCCTCCTTATTTTTTCATATTGGTTTAGATTTTGGTGTAATAAAATATAGCTCATGCCAAAATACCTCCACACAGTAGAGTCCTTAAAATATCACTGTCCAGATCCTGAGATCAATAAGCATCTTTACAATACTGTTCAAGGATTTAGTCTATGAATGTTCCCAACTTAGATAATTTTCCTCAGGTGTTGGACAGCACCTCCCTCCCTCCTTTTTTACATCCATGTATTCATTCCTGGGTTAGGTATTGTAAACCCACTCACACTATTAGCCCCCACATTAGAGTGACTAAGAATTATTATTTGTTTCTAGACAAGCTTGTGATTTGCTGGTTTACCTTCAAGTTTGATTAGATCCCATTAAAAGTTGAGAGGAAACAATAAATTCTCTCACAAGGGTCTCCAACGAGACTAAGTGTCACTATAGAAACACAGAGAGAGAAGTTACTCCCAAATACAAGAACTGACCCTTGACTCACAGTGACTAAAAACTGCTTTTCTTCCTTTTTGTCCTTTCTATATGAGCTATTAAGTTATTCTTGATATTTTTGTTTCACATCATATGACCGAGAGGAATAAAACATATGCAACTTGCCAGAAATCAGCACAAGTACGCTAACATAAAATTGGCACAGCCCACTGGAAAATCAAATTCTATGAACAGGCACAACTTGTCATATGAATAGACTAGAAACAGGTTCCAAACCATATTAACAGCTTCAACTATAGAACCACAGAATCATTTAGTTGGAAAAGACCTTTAAAATCATAAAGTTTAATCATTAATCCAGCTCTACCAAATCCACTGCTAAACCATGTCCATCAGTTCCACATCTACACTTCCAAATATTGCAGCCTTTTGGGGTTAAGGAAGGGCAAAGTTGTTGCAGCCCCTTTGCAGTGCATGTGTAACAACTGGTTAGATCCTCCACCAAAGGGTAACACACATCTTAAAACTCTGGCCACCACAACAGTTCTGCAGGGTCATCAAAATTTACTTTCTCTCTTCCAGTTTCGTCTCAATAAAGACCATGGAAGGCAGGACTACAAAGAAGATACTGTATTTGAATGTGTTCTCAATTATTAAAAACATATAAAAATTACCGGAGGCACTGTATATTATGGCAAATACAGTGTAGTCTCCACAGACTTTTACCTTTTCAGAAGGATGATCTCTACAGTAGGTAATTCGTAGGCATCATATTCAGCATCTTCAAGTCAGATTTGTCCATGGAGTAGGAGTAATGTTTGAAATCCTGTGTTCATGGCTACATAATTTTACCAGCACCTCTGCCCTACCCTGAGGTCTTCAGTGAGCCATGAGCTATTCTGGACTGACAAACACATGCTAAAATAGAGCAGGACAGAAACTCTTAACTAGGAAATTTAGCAATAATTTTCCTAAGAGCCCTCTGAGAAAACATCAAAATTTTAATCTAAAATTTCCAGTTCCACAATACAGACTTTTTTCCTCACAGATGGAAAGAATTAAACCAAGGAAATCAAACTAAGTCAATAATTAAAGCAGCATTAGCAGTAAATTGACAGTTTGTTCAGTAATGCAAACCATCAATTGCCAACTGTAATGAAATGCATTATTAAAATCATAATGAGGGTCTAAATACATAATGCTGCATAAAGATACAATCTGAAGGAGTTACCCAGTATAGGAAATAATTAGCGAAGAATAAGAGCAGCATTCCAAAACAACTGGGACCAACCATGGGTTGTAGATCAGAGGAAAAGGGAACACCTGCTGACCTTTTCTCTGTATAGTGTTTCTGTGAATGCAGCAAGATGTTCCTTTTTGGGACAGCTTGCAGGGAAGTGGCCAATCTAGCCAGTGCAGGCACTGAGTGAATTATAATGACTAAACCTTTCCACTCATATCTCAAATTGTGGAACTGAGGCCAAGACACACACCTTTTTTCCCAGCCGTTCTCTTTGCTGTAAACCACGATGCCTTCCACTCTATCAGGGTCCTCAAATTTGCGAATTCCTTTTGGTTCAAGGGATTAACATTTTCCCTGCTGAGAAGGTATCAGGCAGAGGATAGACTTGCTCTTCTATTAATCAGAGCTCTTTAAAATACACATTCCCCTTCCATTCCCATCCTCCCTGGGTTCCAACTAATTCTTTGCAACAAAAAGCCATCAAATTAAAGTGGGTCATTGAGCAGAGCTGTTGAAAATGTCATAACCATGATTATGCTAAAGGACTGTGTCCTTTGTACCTCTGCACAGGGGCAGTTGTGGAAAGCGGATGCTGGGAAGGGACTGCTGTAGGAGGCAGCATGACAGTCTCATTTGGATAGACCAACTCAATCAGGTAGCAGTGTTAATCAGCTAATGTAAAAAGTCAGCTTGAAGTTAAAGTATAGGTGAGAAAAAAGGAAGACAGAAACCTGAGATGAACTTTTAAAGTGGATGAGAAATGGTATGTAGATAGAGGAATGAAAGAAAAAGAGAGCAAATTAAAGAATTTAAAGGAGGAAACTATGGAATCATAGAATAGCCTGGGTTGGAAGGGACCTTAAAGATCATCCAGTTCCAATCCCCAGCCATGGGCAGGGGCACCTTCCACTAGACCAGGCTGCTCAGATGCTGAATTTAACATCTTAAAAGTGGTGAGATTTTAAAAAACATTTTACTGGAATCTGTATTTATGCAAATTGAGATTGTTACATAAAGGGCAACAAAGACATAATCAAGAACACAGCTCTGTTAAGAAGCACGTTTTTATCAGTGAGATAAGTCACAGCCCAGTTATACTGGTCTGTTTACCTAAGGATGGTTTAGAAAGCCAAGATTTGAAAGACAACACTGGAAAATGAAACAAGAAAGAGTCACATTCAATCTAGATAAGCAACTTCCCACGGAATACCAAAGAGTAGTTGAGATCCTACAGCTAAACTCAGCCTGAAGCCAGCTCAGAAGTAAGAAGTGGGGAGGACTGAGAAGGGTAAAAATATTTAAAACATATGCTGCTTGAAATAGGAATAGGCGGACAGTTTTATGAATGGACTGTGGTGGGAAGAAAATGAGACTGCAGGTGGCTCACCCCTGCCAGCACCCCAAGCAGAGAGTCTTAAACACATCTTATTAAAGGCATACTTTGTCCATATAACCAGTACAGTGCCCTGGTAACCCTTGGCAGAACAAGGTGAAGCCATTTGGTTTTTTCCTTTTTTCTTTTATATATTCTCTGCATCCTTTACACATATATTTGTAGATTTGTAGCTTCACATTATAGTTCAGCTTCAGCATTTTCCTAGGCAGGAAGACAAAACAAATTCCAGGGCCCCTATCCTATCTTGGTTCTCCCTGGCTACCAAAGTTGAAGACAGCTCTTTGGGACACATTGTCGTAAACAAGGTACAGCTAGTCCCAAGGAGGGGCTCCAGAGAAGGGTTGAACCAGAAGGGGGAAATACTTCACCACTTGTGCTCCTAATTGATACTTTTTTGTCAATTATGCCAATTTACCAAACTTATAAAATTGTATGTACCGCTGTCAGGGTGGGCTTTTGTGGACACTCTTCCACAACTGCCCTTGGAGGCCTCCAAATAATGATCCACTTTTATATTACCGCCTATACTAAAACTATCTCCAGTTTCATATCCAGGTTTGGATAAAGACAACAAAGGTACAAACTGCTGGTCACAGAGGGAACAGTAGCCCAGATGTTCACTGCCATTTAAGATTGCTGGTGCAACCCTAATCAACACCAAGACCATTTCTGGCTGGGTAAGCCCGAGGGCGAGTGTGCCCCCTGCCTAAATCCAGATTTACATCTTTACAAATGTGCTGCCTGACTAATTTCCTTACAACAGCCACCTCAGCCTTAGTAATTTTCATCCCAAGAGACAAGGCAAAGGCTCCGTACACAGAGATATGCTCAAATTCGTGTTGCTGCACCGGCAGCTTGCCTACCACAGAGAAGATGCGAATAATCTATGACAATAAAGGAGTAATATTATGTCCTTTGAAAGGAGCATCTTTCAAAAATACTTCATATTATTTATGCCCAGATATAAAAAAGCCACTAGTTAATACAGTTAATAAACTATGACAAGTTTGCTTTAAATGAGTGGGATATCTAAATCCAACATTATTTATTAGGCAATATGATTTTTTCTAGGTATTTATCCATCAAACATGGCACCCTTATTTCACATGCATAATGCAAAGTGTCAAATTAAAGTATTGCTTATAAAAATAAACATTAATTACTGAAATGATCCAAATGCTTGATTAGAATGTTATTTAGGGAAGCTAATAAATATCTTTAACAAATCTTTTGAACAAAAGTGGGAAAACGTGTAATAAGAATTTTTGGGGTCTCACCTCCTTGATATTCCTTTCTCCAAGCAAACAATGAGAAAGAGAATCAAAGTGTAAAGAAAAACACTTCTCAGGAGGGCTAATAAACCAAAGACCACATTAGCAATTATGGCACCTGTCTTACAATGAGAAAAAGAACATAATAACAACCAAAAAGACCTCTGCAGCAATTAGAGTGCAGGAAGTCACAAATGGAGAATGGAGTCTCTCTTTGGTTTCATTCCACACCATTATTTGACTTGCATTTTTCAGCCGGAGCAGCCTCAGTCTCCATAAATGCCCACTCATTAGGAACTGAGACGTGAAAAATGCTGAGAATGATTCATCCCCACGGGATTCAGCCAGAAATAAACACAGCCACTGACCTCATGGCTTTTCAGGGAGAGATCAGGATCGAGCCTTTGAAACAGATGTTGGAGAAAGAGGCAAATTTACTGTATATTCAGAGCAGAACGTTTATCTTCCACAGTTTGGCACTGTGGTACATATGTTAGTTTGGCTTTTGCAGCCAGAGAAGCCACTACAAAAACAAAGTTAAGTGTTCTTTAAACACTTAAAGCTGACTTGATCACCTTGGATAGGGTGATGAAGTAGACAGGGGGAAAAAATGGAAAAAAAAGAAAAAATATCCTGTTCCTAAAATTCTCTTCACACTGGGACAAGGAGAAGGAATTTCTCCTATGGCATTAAGCTTTCAGAGGATATTGACTGAAGCATAAATAATGAACAGAAATGAAATGGGTAACTGCAGGCATAAGCTGAGGAATGTACACAGTGAGCTACCTGCATATAAACAATTTGCTACCATGATTATGAAATATATTTAGCTCTATTGAAAAACAACAAAAGTACTTACACTGGGAAATTGTACAGTCAGGATAAAATGCTTTTCTTTGAAGTTAAATCAGTTATAGAAATAGTAAATAGTTGCTTCACTCAATAAAAAATTACAAAATTTTATGGCAGTGGGAAGATTTTTGTTCAATAATTTCAACTTTTTATTTGGAAAAATAAAATGGTATCAATGAACAAGCAACAAGTTTCACAACGGAAGAAAAAGGAATATTCTATTTCCAGAAGGGTTACAAATAAGATCCTTCAAACAAGCAAGTAACAGACCAAGCATAGCCTGGGGTGGCACCCCAGTGCAGCCAGCTAAACATGCAAAGCTCCAACACTAGGAACCAATTTTGGGAGTGTTTCTGAGACAGCTGTCAAACTACTGACTAGCAGAATGGGATCTAATATTGCAGCAGGCAAATATGTGTTAGCTTAAATTTTTAGAAGTACTTGCACAACTGTGTTTTAAATTTCTACCCTTTTTATGTGGTTTCTGTTCAACCACATGAACAGAAAAAGCAAATAAAGTAGCCCTCGTTCACATGCAGGGTTTCTGTAAGCCTTTGAAACTCTTTGAAGGGGATAGTAGTAGAGTACAGCAAACATACTTGAACACAAGCTGAGCAAGAGGTATAATAAGTATTTCTGGCCCAGTATCTGAAATTCCAGAACAACATCTGGTCTACATAAGATTACCTGTTTATTGTGTTGGTCTTTAGATTAAGTAATTGGTTCTTAGGCTGAAAATATAAATAACCTTTGATTTTCTGGCATTTGTCCTGCTTTAAATATTATCAGGGAGTAGTTAATGAAGATACACATTTCATATTGCTAAAAAACCATATCAAAAAAATCTAGAACACATTGAAAGACTCAATGGATATGGTTATTTGAAACAGAGCACATTGATTTAGCCACAGTTCTTATTAAAATTAGCTGCAGGCAGACTCCTAAAAGTCACTGCATATTATAGGAAAATCACTGTAAATCACTCAGGCAGAGCAAGGTACTACAGTCCAACAGGTATTCCAAAGAACTTTCACTAAAGAAAAACTAAATATTCTTTTGGAAATTTGAAAAAGGGTAGGTGCATTACAGTGTAACTCAATAGGTTTTAAGTGAAGCTCTTTGAACTTGCAACATTTGAAGCCCTTTGCCACAGTGATGAGCTTCCTTTCCAGAAAGACACGAGCAAATGTGTGAGGTTATGAAAATATTATTAAAATGCAAGTCAAATGAAATTTGATGAAGGTTACTGAAAGCAATATTCTTTACAGAAACCAAATGACAGAAAGCCCTGCTTTGTTATCACTATTCCAGCAGTGAAAACCAGATTTCTGTGTTAAATATTTCTCAGGGATTATCTCAAATCCCTGTTTTCTTGCATAAACCTGCCAGGAAATCCATGCTTCTCCGTTTTACTATTATTTATTAAATCGAATGCAATGCAGAACACTACTATATAGCCAGCCTTCATATTTTAGAAATATGGGCAGTTCAGGAGACGGTTGAGAATGCAAATATCACACAGCAGAGAGAAAAGAGCAGAAATTACTTCCATTCTACCGCATAGGTTTATGATTTTGTCAAAATGTTCTGCAGAGAAAATCATCCAAAATTTTCACCAATTGCCCCATGATCTTATGAGTAATTTTTGTTTCATTTTCTATGAAAATCTTAGAGAAGATCAAAAAAGGAAAACTAATAAGGGAGGTTCTAATACCACAATATACAAGTGTTGTCCTGAGTTTTGCAGTTTTTCAGTGTTTCTCTTTGCTGTGATACTTTCTCACACATTCTGCTGTAAACATGGCCATGGTTTCTTGCTAACTATCTATGTTTTGTTAACTGTCCTTGTTGTTTGTCATTCCATTCTCCTGGGCAGAGAAATATGATCGATAGATGCTTTGACCAGTGTGATTGAAGAGAGTGTGATTTCTACCTCCAATCCACGGTGATTTGTAAAAACATATAAATAAAGGTCAGAGGGTTCTGCCCTCTCTCTCTCTTTTTGCCCTCTCTTTTGCTCGCTCTCTGTGGTCTCTCATTTTGGCTCTCCTTTTGGCTCCTCGGCCCATCCGTGCTACATACAAGGAATACAGTAAATAATTCAGGAGTTGCATTTGACGCTTTTACTGATGGTTGCCTCAACTCAAACTTGGTAAAATTAACTGAGGTAAAATTAACTGATTTTATCTGAAGATAGATTTTCTACAGATACCACCACAGATTTTGTATTTGTTTTTAAAAAGAGGGGAAGGGAAGGGAAGGGAAGGGAAGGGAAGGGAAGGGAAGGGGGGAGGGGGGGAGAGGAGAGGAGAGGAGAGGAGAGGAGAGGAAGAGAGAGAAAGAGTCTATAGCTAAAAAAAGAAAAAAGGCAAAACAAGGGTTAGCAATATTTACTAAGAGCAGATAATTTGTAAATAATAGAAAACATTTTAATAGTAGCAAATTGTTATAAAACAATATCTTTATATCCTGGTAGCAGCCATGCATAACCTATCTCTAACTGTTGTTTTTGCCCTACAAGTCATTCCTTTTCTAATTCATGAGTCCTTTTAAGACTTTCTCCAAACAAACTAAAATACAAATATAGTATTTTTCCAACTAAAGTTTGCCCACTAAACCACTGGTCCAAAATGACACTTGGCTGTTTAGGGTACAGACAGCACAGGGCTGTCTGGGAGAACATTAATAAACTGCACAAGGCTTCATTTCATGTACAATTTTAAATACTTCCTTTATGGACAGAAAACTGAGCCTGGCGGTTTCCTATGCTGAAGTGATGTGGAAAGGCGTGAAAAGCTCTCACATCCTCAAAACTTTTTCCGTGTGGGAGAGAAATCTTATCTGTACTTCCCTGGTGTTCAGCGTGAGGGCTGTCTGAGAAGTTTAGTGCATGAGAGGAACTCTGGCAAGACCTTGGCTGCTCCAAGCTTGGTTTCTTTGCAAAAAAAAAAAAAAAAGCCCTCCCTCATTTATCAATCCATTGACCTAAGTGGCAGCTGCTCAATCTTCTTCAAGGCAGTACTTGACAAGAATCTGATTCTTTGGACATGTTCCTTCTTGGCACCCAAAATAGTTTTATGATATCCTGGCAGCACACATTGGCTCTAAATCCATTTTGATTCACTTTCAGAGGATCCTCAGATGACTTTTGAATTGGTCCCTTAGTCTCATCCAGCAAACCAACACCGTGGTCGTACTGGGATTTCTAAATTATATTAATTTATGTATTTCCAAATCCTACCTAAACCAACCTATAGAATATTAGCTCTACAATTGCCATTGTCTTCCAGCATTGCTGTTCTCATTTCAGTCATTAGATTTATATTTTATTAAGCATATCATTCCAAAGCAATTCTAGATTCTATCCAATTTCTTTTGTTCAGATAACCTGGTTCGCATTCTAGACTATATCCATAGTTTAAGAGTGAAAATGTGGCTTTATCTTTTCAGCAGGTGATCTGAACTTTTTGAACTGAAATACCAAAAAAACCTGTATTTCACTGGATTATTTAGAATAAGCCCTTCCAGTGCATAATTCATTACAGAAATGTAAGGAAACCTTACAAGCCTACCTGCCTTACTATTTATTGTTATAGATATATAAAAAATGTGGCGGTTCAAATTTCAGGGTCCTATATAATTTTGTTACTTCAACATCATATGCTACCTTCTAAGTGTCTTATTAATAACTTTTGACTTTTAGCCCTGGCATTTGCTTGTTGGTAACCTACTGCTGGATTTTTAAAGATCTAAAATTGCAGAATTGTGCAATAAGGGAAAGAAAAAACCATTGGAGTAGCAGTTAAGGGATACATCACTTGGGTATTTTCTATTATCTTTTTTAAAAAAAACAAAACAAGAACCAAATCCTAAATGTGCCCTAAGGGCATAAACTTTAAACTACGTCATGTTTCTAGCACTACTGAATTTGTGCATTATTTTTGTATTGTTATTCCTCATTCTGATTGTAAATCTGGCGAGACTACAGCAGTACCCTTTGCAATGCTGCTTCAGGGTGTTCAGACTTCACGTTTAACTGCTGGCTAAGACCTAAAACTCCTTTACAAAGGTAACTGAAAGGATCTCCCAAGGTCTGTAGGAAGCTGCATTCCATCTCACCTTCGACCTTTAGAGGGCAGTGCTCCCCTTGGATACCCACAGATACTCCAGAAGGGCACGATGCTTCCATTACCTGAGAGAGGTAAAACTTGGAAGCAACAAAAGAAGTTTCAAAGGACAATTTCTTGCTTTGCTGATATGGGGAAGGGAACTCATTCATCGTGTGCCACACACTGGGTGAACCCTTTGCATTTTGAAGGGCAGCAGGGACTTGAGGTTTTGTCAGCGTGGCTTTGACAGTGACACTCCAGTGGCTGCTGAGAGGAGAATACCCACAGTGGAAAGGGCAGAGGGAAGCAGTCATAAAAATGAAAGGCATCACACTCCTATCCCAGTTCAGTCTCATTTTCAGGCAGACATTCAAACACGATCCAGGCCAGCACAGCTTCTGTCTGAGTTATCAGCATACCTTGAAGGATCAATACTGCTTACAGAGGTACAGCTGATTTTCCACAGTGTTAAGGAAACTTCCCAGTATGGCCATTCACAAGACTCTGGGGCAGTCATACTCCCACCACCACAGAATTTCAGTGCTGGGACCAAAGGCCCTTCACTCTGATGGTTCCAGTGAGCTGATGAGTCCCTGCTGGATTCCCTGCACACCCCACTCACAGTCAGACCAGGTTTCTCACCAGCTCGATCCCAGGATTTCCATAGCAAGGTCTCAGACATCTCATTCCATAAAGCCATTTATCCACAGTGCAGTAACACAGAAACAGCCTGAGCTGGTGCCTCCACAAAGGGACCCTGAGCAAAGGAACCCCTGGGCTTTTATCCCCTCACAGTCCAAGCGCACCAAAGTCTCGCTGTCCCTCCCAGGCCATGGGCTCCTGCCGTGTCTCTCAGTGACCCTCACCTGGCTGTGCCACAGGTCCCTGCGCCCTTTGTTATGCAAAGGGTGGCCACCGCTCTTGTCTTGGGCTCCCACCCAGAGCTCAACCTGCAGCTCCATCCACAGCTGCACTGAACGTATTCCTCAAGAGCAGGAATGTGAAGATTTCCAAAGCCTCCCTCAGAGTACTAAGAAGGGCAACAGTGTGGAGTGAGAATTTGAAAAAGACCAAGAATTTATCTAGTGAAAGACCTGTGTTCTCTTTTATTTGTAGTTTACCTGCCAATACTAAGAGTAAACTTTTCAGATTTATTTTTTTAAAAAGAAAACACAACAAAACAAACACAAACAAATGCCAAAAAGCTGAGCAGAAAAGCCCTACTGAGCCATTTAGAAACTCTGAGTTCTTGAGAAACAAATAAGCTCTGAAAAATAATAGAAATACAACCTAAAAATCTGATCTTTCCTCCTCCTGGCTGGTTGAGAATTGTATTTGCATGTTCTCCATGCTTCCTGGTGCATATTCTCTTGCTTAAAAGAGCTGATATAGCCAGGCAGTATTACAGCCAGAGAATTTCCAATAATAGAGCTACTGTCTCCAAAGCAGGCCTGTTTGGAGAAGAATTCAGTTTATCTCTCAACATAGCATCCTTTCTGAGGTGAAATCATTGAATGGGATTTCACTGCACGCGGCTTGTACTGCAATGCTGAGACTGCACCAGGAGTGCTGGGCTCAGTGCTGGGCTCCCCTCTGCCACGCTGGGGAGAGCCCAGGGAAGGGCCAGAAGGATGATTGAAGGACTGGAGCATCTGTCCTGTGTGGGGAGGCTGAGAGAGCTGTGACAGTCCAGCCTGGAGCAGAGAAGGCTCCGGGCTCTGATCCTGTGTCCAAACACCTGGTGGGAGGGTTAAAGAAGATGCAGCCAGGCTCTTGTCAGCAGAGCCCAGTGACAGGATAACAGGCAATGGTCACAAATGGAGATACAGGAAGCTCCATGCCCAGGTCCCACCCTACACTGAGTCCCAATAAGCCAGACCTCACCCCAGTGGGGATCCTTCATCTCCATCCCATGCCCAGGGCCTGCAGCAGTGCCTGGGGATGGTCAGGCTGTGGCCAGGGCTGGTCATTGCTCATGTCCCATCCTGACTGGCCTCACTGGGGGCTACAGGACAGGGATGGTTGGGGAGGGAGGGCACTGAATTGCAGCGCAAGATCATCCCTCTTGAAGTTACTACTTGATCACACTCTTCCTCATTTTAGCATGTTTGAACAAGGTTTTATGCCCTGTCCGAGTTACGCTTCAAAATGTTTTAAGTGCATCTTTAGGCACAACAGAGAAATTCTGTCTTGTCCTTGTGCTTCTTCCTGACACCAGGAACACACAAAATCCTGGTTTTCAAAAGAGTTCAGCAGAAAGGTCTTCACATGTAGGACCTGGTTGTCATCTTGGATTTGACACTACGGCCTACTCTGCAGAGCTTTACTTATAAATGACATTGCTGGACACTGTAGTAACTTTAAATATGATTTTCAACAGGATTCAGATAAAACTCTGGCCTTTCTTTCAATAGTAGCTAATTAGCACACAAATCTGTCCCTTTGCCTGTCACTCACACAAACTATAGGGAATAATTTAGAGGCATAACAAGAGGTCACAAACTTTGCTGCTAAAATGCTTTTTTGACAACACTGGTCTCTTTGCCCAGAGACACCATGGTTGTGTGCACGACATTTTGTGCCTGGTGGTCCAGGCTGAGGAGGGTCCACAGGGCCTATATAGTGTCTGTCAATATCTGAGAAGGTCATCCAAACCCACTTCATATTCACTGGGACAAACAGGCCTGTCTGGAGAGCCTGTTCTAGCACAGGAGGAACCACCTCAGCAAGTGGCCAGGTACTTCAGGAAATAAAAGGGACAGATCCCCTCTTCTGACTATAAAAACAGCAGAGGATGGTTCAACAAAAAGCATATAAGGTACAATGTTTTATATACATTTTTATACTATTTTTTTTAGTGTCTGATATCACCCAGTAAATTAAATTTCACCAGTAAGAATGACAAGATGTAAGAAACCAGACCTCTTAAACTTCTGAAAAACATCCATAAGGTACTAGCCATGAGCTATCATCACTTATAACCCATGAACTGCATCTATACCTTTCAAGGTTAGGACCACAGGACAACTTGGAGTGGAAGGGATTTCAGGAAGTCTTGTCCAAACTCCTGTTCGGAGCAGGGTGCTGGCACTGCCACAAGATGCAATGCTTTATCCAGATTGCTTAGCGGGTAAGCATTATCCTCACCCTCCCTGCTTGATGAGGCATCATGACCTTAATCCTAAATGCATTTGTACCATGACTGCTTTCACATTTGGACTAAAATCTTTACTTTTTACACATCCTTTGAATGTTCTTCCTTGGGCTAATATAGCCCTTCTGTGTGATCTCTCAATGGTTTTAATCAACAGCCATCAAAGGAAAGCTATTTTGCTGCTTTAACTTGAGGCCAAAGAAGGATTTTGAAGTCATGAAAAAGTTCTACTAACGTTTAACTTGATAAGTAGCCCCTAGCCATGATCTAGTGTTCAGTCACAGAAATTCACATACAAAATCAAAACACATTTTTAATGAAAATCTGTTTAAATGACTAAGTGCAGATAATTTTTGTCTATGAGAAGCATGAATTTTAGATCTATGAGATTAAGAGCATCAAATATTTTCTTTTTTCTTTAATTCTTTAGATTTAGGTTGTTGGTTCAAAACAAGTTAAAGCGAGGCAGTATATTTCAACTCACAGTGCACATTCACTTGTACTCATTCACAGACATTGAAAACAATCCATTTATTCATTAGAGAGTGCCAAAAATAACTCAGCAGTTTCTGTTTTGCTTCTATTAATAGATTTCCTCATTTCATGTTAATCACTTCTTTCAGCACTTGGCACCTTACAAAAAAATTCAGAACATCTTGAATTATTAGTTGTTTACTGCATTCACAAAATAAAAACGAAAACATAATACTAATAGCACTTCATAGCAAGTCCCATGTAATGAGATTGGGGCATTTGAATCCTCTGTAATGTACCCTGCCATTTTGATCAATATCATGAATGGTAAAGTAATTTCAAGCACATGGATGCATATTCAGATGTGTGAAGACAATGGTTATTTTAAGCATTTCTTGTTTAAATGTAGAATTGGAAAGTCTTAATTATTATTCTAAATTATCATAATAATAGTTGAATTTGGTTTGCCTACTGTATCTCTTGATTAAGCCTCCAAGGTGTATCCATTTGTACATTTTTAGGATTCCATTTCATTATTAAATGACTGACATTTAAATAAGAGGCTGAAATTAAGCCATAGCAAAAATTGAAGCAGATATGGTAACACTGACTTCCACAATAAATCCTGTCCCCAGGGCCTTTTTGAAGAGTGCTATAGTTGTTGCCTCCTAAATTGTTTATTGAAGAGGTTTTACAGTAATGCAACAAATGAAATCCCACAGACAGCATTCTATTTCCCACAAATACTGAAGAACTGGTACGAAAATTTCCAGTGTCATAGTTTATGGCGATCTTGTCCTGAATAAACTCATAAACACTTTATTCTGCCATTCCGTTTATATGTCGCTGTCTCCCATTTGGATTGATGGTTGACAGCAGTGGTGTATAAATTATGCATGCCAATTTACTGAACACCATTAAACCCAAAGAGTATGGGTAATTTCAATAATTATACATATAAATAGTATTATTAGCTCTGTCAAACTCGGTACCTGGATTGCATGTCAGTACATAGTATCTACTAGGGTTTCAAAAGGTTCAGGATTGCACATGAGGTTGGTGACTGGAGAGATTCCAGCTCCCATTTCTACACAGCTCATACCCATAATATGCCACTAGGCACCACACTTCAGATGCAGCAAAGCTTTGGTGTTGGCTGATCTGTCCAGATCTTTGCTGTATTAGTAGAAAGAAGAAGATAAGAACTGAAGAATAATGACTTTTCATAAATACTGCACTAGGGGAGTTTATATTGCTGTCTCCAAAGAACTGGAGAACCTTTTCCTCTGTATTGCTGCAACTTTCTTTGAGGTTCCTGTTAAATTCCAAAACTCCTCTTGAGTGGTGTGCCTGGAAATGGATGTTTTCCACCCAAGGAGGAAAACTTCCACACTTACTGTTTACCAGCTTCACTCAGGTGCTGTCTACAGGCCCCACTGTGGTAGATGTGCAAACACATAATGAACAACAGCCAAAGAAAATTACTTTAAATGGACAAGGAAGACAAAGGATTGGACAAACATCTGCCACATTTCTGTTTTCAACGATTATTTTAGTGTCTGGTGTGCTTTAGATGCACTGCACAGACAAGGAGTCAGCCCATGCACATGGAATTACAAATTTGTCAGGAATTTCCAAATGAAAGCCTTACAGAAACTGCTGCTAAACAACCTGACATCTACTTTCAAAATCAGAAGTCTCAACAGAAGTGGTAGAAACTGCAGGTATGCCCAATTATTGTTTTAATTTCAAAATTTAGCTCAGATACAGAGAGATTAAGTGATTTTTTTGTGAATGTATCAGCCTGACCACTGGAAATAATGGAGCAAAAGAGATTTAATGTGAGCAACATTATGATTATTAATCCCAGAGTTAAAAAATACATATCCTCTGCAGTCATAATGTTTGAGCAGTGTTCTACACATCCTAATTGCAGATTTACATAAAATGCTTGTACCCACAGAGAATTCCGATTTGGCCTTACAATAACCTTTGGAATTCCATTTTTTTAATATATTATTCCCTACAGAAAAACATTCTTTTGACCTTTATTTTGTTTTTCCATTGCTATACCAATGCCTCAGTTTCATCTTGACTCATTTTAAGACAATTTGTAGGTAACAAAAATAATTTAAATTGAGTAGTGTAAATTATTAAGTATGGAAGAAGAAGGAAAATGTATATTATGGAAAGCAACATAAAACATAGTCTGTGAAAGGAAGGTAAACATAATGGTGATGTGTTACAAAACAGCAATCAAGAGGGAAGAAACTCTTCGGAATTTACAGACTATCAGCAGCTCTTCCTGCTGCAGGAAAGTACCAGGGAAGCACAGAAAACTTTCTTTTTGGTGCCCGCAATTTATAAAACACTCTTTTAGAAAAGCAGAGAGGATTCCTTATGTTGTGTGACCCTGAGGGGAAAGGATGGTAGTTGATGAAACAGGTTCACTTCTTTTTCCTTCTTGGCAGCAGCCCTCTTAAGTGTCTGTGCAGAGTTGCCTGAATTGTTTGGTTATCCCACACACTGGGAAGCTCTGGAAAGCACCGAGCTTCTCCAATAGCCCATTTGAAATTCCTCCCTGCTGCTTAAGCAGACAGTAAAATATCTCACCCACAGTTTTCTGGTCCCTTTCTTTGTTGTGATTATGTTACTAACTCCTGGGCTAGTTTACACTGTCAGAAAGGATCTGTTAACGAATTAAAAGAAACCAAGCATTGCCATGTGTTGTCATCTGATAGCAATCACTCATAATTACATACCACACAGCTGAACGAGATCAGCTACAGCAGCCAGCAGAGCTACACTGAATTACACCAGCTCCAGATCTGGCCCTGCTTTTAGGAGTTTGACCTGTGTGTCATGTTGTATCTTCTGACGAAGCATAGGCACACTTGCAGAACCATCTGCAAGGTCTCCTTTAGCAGCACAGAAGTAATTAAAAGTTCCTGCATCTTAAGGATCTCTTTGGAATGTGCTGAAGCTCCAGTCCCTCAGAGCTGTTCTCCCAAAGCCATGCCTGTCCTGTTCTGCCCACAGATATCTTCAAACACTGCACCAACCAGTAACAACCTTTAAAAGGGAGTGATACAACTAAGAAACACCTCTCTCTCTAGCTTTATTGTATGGAGATTATTATTTAAAACTGCCAAACTGAAAACAGACCTGCTGGAAGCACCACCTAAAAATGTTCTTGATTCTTGACGAGTTGGCTGTACTCATCAGCCACACAGACACAAACCACTGTGCAGCATTCAAGGAAGTGCAGAATCATGCCCAGTCTTTGTGTAAATCATGGGACAGATTTGAGCTGATATTCAAACTGTACCTTGTTCATTGAAAGTCATGAAGGAGGGATTGTTTTATTTGCCTACAATTTTCTGGCTGTGTAAAATTTTTACTTGAGTATTCCTATAGTCCAGATCACAGCAGCAGTCTTACCTCTTGCTGATTGTACAACAGGGATATATTTTCAGCCTGTTTTTATGGCTTCCCTTAAGACTTTTCTTCTGGTTAGGAAAAATAATCAAACTTCTTCCCTCCATGCCTAATTTACTTTGCAGGAACATCACCACCAGGAGCAGTCAGAGGCAAAAGCAGAATCCATAGAGCTGACAGACTGCTCCCCACCCCCTAGCAGATGATTACTGGCGTGGCTGTGGGTCGCTGCCTTTGCTGTCCCTTCACAGCAGGAGGATTTCTAAGTGCTATTTTCTGTTGAAAACATAGTCCAGTAATTCTGCACTTTTTGAAACTGAAAACTTACAAGAAAAAATTTAAGCATGCATGAACACAATAGTAAGTGTGCCAATTTTTCACCTTACCCTGTGAATAGTCCCACAAAAATAACCCATCCAAATGTTTGTGACCATGGGGCAGCACTCGGGGTGAAAACTCCCTGGACTGTTTTTCTGAAATGCTCTGTCTTCAGTGACTCTCACTGCTGTTCGCGCTTCCTCTTGTGTGATGGACACTTTGGAATGAAGCCCCCCTGACTACTGAAATCTATCGCACTATTTCAGCTCTTGAGATAAAAGCTGCAAGAGGCACAAGTCTAAAAAGGCAGTTTGGGAGGGCAGGGAATAATGCTGAGTCCTGAGTTTTCCAGGGAGCTTTAGCTAAGTAAATTATATTTCTTTAGATAACTGGAAATCAGTGTAGATGGAGCAGGTAAACTCAAACCTTACCCAGCAGACAAAATTAATACTTATGTGAATTATTTTAAAACTACTATTACTTTATGCATGCAACAGGTAGAATTTGGGATGGAAAGAGCACAAACATCACTATTTTTTCTAGCTTTCACTTGTGAAGATATGTGGACAAGAAGAACCAGCAGGAAAAATCCCATTTAGAAAGGCAGAGGAAACTATAAAAAGTCAGATGTAATAAATAGAAAGGGGAAAATAATAGGGAAAGAAATATTTGCAAATTTGAAGAGAATAAAAATCAAATTCAAAGCTTTAAAGTATTCCTTGGTGTTGTGATGTTAGTTAATAAACACTCTGGAATATTGCAGGAGGTCACTTCAGACATGTACTGAACATAATTTCCACAGGAAGTGAAGAGACACAACCAGATTCTAATCCCAAAGATCCAGACAGAAGTTACTCTGGGTAAGCAGTGCATAGAAATTAGACCCCGTTATTAAAAAACATGTATACTTCACTTGGCTTGAAGGGGTTTCCCTTGCCTGGTAGCTCTCAAGAACACAAAATCCTAAGAAAACTTAGTATTTGAGTTCCACTTCATTTGTGAAAGTAAATTGGAATTTAAATTATTGATGAAAATGACTTCTTCATTTATGTCTTGAATTAAAATCCAGTAGAGTAAAACTGGTCTTTTCCTTCCTGTGGCAATTTTTCACTATTCCTTATGAATTTTTGGTCTGAGCCTAGTCTGAACAAGGCCCACTGAGCCCCACTGTCACAAGAGCCACTCTGAACTAAACCTAATTTTTATTTTGTCTTACTGGCAATTAATCAACAATCTTTATGTAGATCCACAGGATGCTGGGAGGATAGAGAGAAGCGAGGCCAAAAGGGAAACCAAAAGACATTGCCTAAGTAATCTGTGGAATAAAATTATAATTATCCCAGAAGGGAATAAAAGGAGTTTCTCTCACTGAAAATCCAGAATGCTTCTCTAGCAAAACATGAACTAACTCAAAACATCTGGGTGAGAAGACAATTCCTAAATGTTCTGAGTTTGATCTAGGTCTGTACCCGAAGTAGCCATGAGACATCCATTTGGACTTAGACCAGACCATCAATAAATTGGAAAATTCTTCACAGTAAGCATTGTCTTTGGGTCTGAATAAGAGCTCCTCTGACTCTGAGGGCTGCAGGTGGATTGGAGTTCTTTTAGCATACAAAACAGTCTAACCCAAGAGATTTATTTAGGATCCATTTGAATTATGCCTTATCTAGAATCAGAGGAGTGATCAAAACCTAAACAGTAAACACATGGTGAAGCTTCTCACAAAATACTTCCACTAATAGGTAAAAAAGGAGTATATTTAGGGCATCATAAATGACCAGGAACAAGGTAACACAGTTAAAATGCGAAGTGCAAAGACCTGAATTATGCCTATCTCATTATCTCATTAAACAGAAAGTTATCCTCATATTTTTTTGTTTTCTCTGTTCCATTACTTCTTTTCTGTTACCAGTGCTGGCCTTCTCACGGTCTATCAACCTGTTGGCACCTTGCACAACCTTGCGCTGCCTCCTTTTATGATCCCCCTTTCAAATATATTACCATCTGCCTGAGTTAATTTCCCCTTCATCAAGAAGACATTTCTAAAAATGCTCAGTTTCTGTTAGCCCTAAACTCAGTCTTCCTTTGCTCTCGGAGAAACAGGTGTTATCTATATCTTCCTTAACATCTGGCAGCACCTAGCACTGCATGAACATGCCATAAACAGGAGAGTGAATCATCACAGCAGCCCTCATGATGGTAAGGTGCTCTTCTTCCTGTCCCACATGTTGCTTACTGTGTTGACACAACAGATTATAACCAGATTGACAGGAATTCTGACTGTACATCAATGGCTGTCTTTCCTTTGTCCCCTGTTCATAACCCCTACAGGCTGTAGTCCCCCATTTGTCTCAACATTAAACAATGACCCTGGTTTTGCCTTTTTGTTTCCAGAGATGATTAAAAAAAACCCAAAACAAAGCCAGTTAAATCTTATTTAAAATATAAGCAGTGACTGCAGTGGAAGCGGAAGCCAAATAGGGCTGGAACCCTGGTGGTGTATGAAAAGACAAAACTCTCACTACACACCAAAGCCAACTCCATGTGCAATAACCTCACGGAATAAAACCTGACCCACATCTTTGAAGAAAGCTGAGTGGGAGCTTACATGGACTCATTCCTCGTGCATCAAGGAAAGAGTGCTAGTGGGGAAAGCAAGAGGCCAAGTCAAGCAGCCTCAAACAAAGTGATGAGCCAGGTGCAGGTAAGTCACGGGTTAAAGCTGCCTCAGATAGCCAGAGGCTCCACAGCTGCTCCAGCAGCTTCTCTCACATCCAGATTTTTTGAGGGAAGCAGGGACAATGCACCCTTTTCCTCTGGGAAAACAAAGCATGCACATCCTGTACTTATGTGTGTGTACACACCCATACAAACATACACAGATGCAGGCAGGGGGTGGCCGTGCGTGTAAAGCAGACAGACAGCTTTACCCCCTTAATGGATCTGTGCCTGACTGGTGTTTCTGCATTGGTTTCTTTCATTTTTACAAGCAGGATAATATTTGGCAGCCAGCTGATCTCAAAAGACTGTTATGTTGACAGTTACTTACTCTCTACACAGAAATGTGAAAGACTTGAATGTGAAGGACTAGCTACACTTGTCAATAAACGGACTGGATTAGATTTAACTTTTGAAAAATTTATTTATTTTACTGAAAATTGTTCCCCGAAGCATTTTTAAACACCTCTGACTGGGATATTTGCATACTCAATTTACTTTATAAAGTAAAATATGTTTTCTGGTACATGCTCATGAGAAAGAAGCTAAACAAAATACGTTAGAAGCAATATACCACCACCAATGACCTCAGCCTTGGGAAAAGCAATGAAGAGAACTCCCTTTGCAGCTGCAAAGTGCATTTAAGAAAGTGGCAGGGCCATGTAAAGGTCCTCCTAGAGATTCCTCAGGTGCCCTCTGCAGATTTACATATTGGAGCTATTTTTCACTGTACCCTCTGCTATACTTTGCATGAAACTCATGAAAAGGAGGTAGGAAAATGTACCCTTTTAAAAAAACTGAATGCAGAGTAGCTCCATTTTCTCCCTGATTTTAATGTTAAACCACTACTCAAATGGTGTTTGCACTCCAAGATCAGCAGAGGGAAAATAAAAAGCTCACAAAAGAATAGAGTGAGAAAATACCCTCAGAAACAGGAAAGACTAATATAAACACTTGTTAGAATTTTGCAATTGGGACCAAAATTGACCTGAGAGAATACTTTTAAACTGCCTCTGAACTGTTGTAGCACAGTTCACTTGATTTAGAAAAGAAATTGAATCCCAGATGACACAAAACCTGCTACGGATGTTTATATCTTGGTAAAGGGAAAACTCTTTCCTGCAGGGCTTGAATCAGTGCTGCTAATTCCTTTCCTCCCATACATCCAGCTGCCACAGCAAGCAGCTTTCTCTCTCCCCAGAAAAGCACTCCCAATAAAAACTGCAGCTGAGATTTACTCTGGGCAAGAAAGACCCCTTCACCTTCAGGAAAACAAGGTTTGGTGCTGCTTCTTTTAGGAACTCCAAGGCTTTCATCTTAGCTGGAAAAGGAAGGGAAAGCTTGGAAAGAGTACTTAATATGCAAGCAATTACAGATGGAAAATACTTATTAGGTCATTTAGCTTACTCACTTTCCAGGGCAGGATATTCTCTATGGTAATGTAACGGTGATTTCACTGAAGCTACCCACTTATTGTCACTAGCCAGAGCTTATCATTCCAGGGAGTATTGCACTGGCAGGAAAAGTTGTTCTCTCAGTCGTCTTTACTAAGTGCTATCCAGAGCAGACACAGATAAGGGGTGAACCACTGTGCCACTACACAACAGTGCTAGAAAAACAAGGAGGATGTTTTTGTTTTTTGAATTGGGCTTTTAACACGACATAAAAACCCTCCCTGGATCATCCAAAGGCAGGTACAAGATGTCTGAGTTAACTCACAGCCTCCTGTAGTCAGTGGTCAAGTTGGATAATCTGCAATTTAACTGAAACTGTAAAATGAGAGGGAAGGAAAAATAACAAAAGAAAGATGAAGGAAATAATTTTTGCTGTTCACTTTCAAGGTCTCTTTCATGGTCTGTGGGAGGAGCTTCCCATAAACCTCTTGATTGCTTTGTTAAAATTCTCCCTTATAACTATCTCTGAAAATGAGCACGGCCACTGACAAAACTGCCTATCATAATGACAAATATTATGTCATTTTCCCTCTTTATTTCCTTTTTAATTGCTTCCTTTATTTATTGACTCACCTTTTCTTTCAACCCTACTAAGGGTACAGGCCACCTCTTGATTCTGTTTTTGTGCGGGTCCCTAAAAAGCAATGTTCGGGTTACTGACTAGAGTGTCTAAAATGCACAGTAGTACAATATTAGCCTCCAATAAGACATAATTCTCCCCCAAAAGTGCTACTAATTTTCCAGTTTTTCCCAGTGTTGTGGTTTTAGTAGTGGGGAGGGGGCTATAAAGATGGCTAGCACTTAACCGAAGTCAAACCACAACACCCAGCATGATGAACAAACTCAGACACATTTCAAAGCCTCAAGCACTGTGAAATTTGCCTGCTTTTAAAAATCTTTGTATCATAAGATGGAACTTTCAGTTGTGTACACCAAATAAATGTAGTTTTTCTAGGATTATATCTTCGTCTTCATCAAGACCTGATTTCACATTTCCATCAAGTTTCAAAGGTTACTATCAAGCCTTCAAATTGATCTGGCTACCTAAGTCTACCCCACTAAAAACATATTTTTCCACAAATAATTAAGTTTTCCTTATATGTATAAGTTAAATGTTAAATCAAAGTTACCCCCTTAAGTACTTGTGCTATTACACATAAAAAATACCCAACCAACCAACCAAATAATAGGTGGATCTGGGAATCTCAATAACTCTCCTTGTAGAAGTCCTGCAAGCAAAAACTGGCATTGAATACAGTTAGAGTGGCCATATTGTTACTGAAAATCTAGTTTTCAAATATTTTAGGACAATGCTGAAGAAATTTCTTCAGGCAATGAAGGAAGCATGGCTTCAGCCCCCAGAAAACAGCCTTTATTTTGCAGCAGGTAAGGTGCAGCTGGGGCCACCAGAGGCAGATGTTTCTTTCCAGAAAGAGCACATGGTTTAGTGATACGTGCTGCAATTTGAGTCTGGAGAGGACTCTGTCCTCCCCAGACAAGACAAAGAGAGATTTCCTCTTAAATGCAAAAAAGCTGGATATTTCTAAGGCAAAACAATGTTTGGAACGCTACTGTTGAGGTTTGGGACAGTTTCTCTTTTTTTGTTTTGCTTGTCTCGCTATCTTAGGAATTTTTTTTCCCCATTCTTGTTAATGGGTGGATGATCAAGAGAAACAAAGGAGCCAGGGACAGTGCCTGGCCCCGGGGTAGGCAGGGGGGCAGGGTACCAGTTGTTTCAGTTTTTTCCTGGCTTCTGGGGAGAGAGGAAGGCAGCAGACGGAGCTTTGGGACAGACGGCCACCACTCCAGGTTTTTGGTTCTTGCTGTGGCTTTCTGTCTGTCTTAGGGGGGAGAAACCGGGGACCCCTGAGTATTTTTTCCCCTCCCAGGAAGCCAGCCCCCCAGCCGGGGTCTGAAGGTTGGCCGGTCTGCCGGGACACCTCAGTGCATCCCGCCTCAGCTGCGGAATTGCTGGCACACCCCGGCCTACCTCTGTGGGACCCTGACAATTCCTGCCTTCCCAGCCTGCTACTCTGAGGCTCCTGTTACAGCTCCTCCTGCTATCCAAAGAGGGCACTGGGACCAGCTGCCCCTGGGAGCTCGTACAGGGAGTTCTTTCTCCATCCCTTCCTGCTGGTTGCAGCCGCCATTGTGCCCGCGGCTGGAGCCGCGCCACAGCGCCGCCTGCAGCCCAGGGGAGTCATCGCACCCTCCCTGCGCACCGGGAGCACCAGCGCCCCTGCCGGCTGTGACCGTGACTGCACCAAAGGGGAATTGCCAACGAACGGGAAGAGACTGTCCGTGGGTTTGTCTGTTCTTATTTGTTGTGGTTACCATTGCTGTTGTTTTGTCTGTCCCACCATAGATATAAATATCTTAGTAAAGGACTGTTATTCCTCTTTTCTCATACCATTGCCTGAAAGCCCCTTGATTTCAAAATTATACCAATTTGGAGGGAAAGGGGGTTACATTTTCCTATTCTAAAGGAGGCTTCTGCCTTCTTTAGCAAATACCTGTCTTTGAAACCAAGACAACTACATTTCATGACTGTATACAGATGTAATCTCACAATAAATTTACAATAGGTTAGGAACCTTGTTATGAATTTTGTGGCTTATCTCTAACTTAAAAGTATTAATTGTTTTTCTTGCTTCTGGTTGCATATTGCTATGAGATTTAAATTAATCCATGTATTTTTTTTTACCAATTAGATGGAATGGATTTAATTAATTTGGTAGATCAGATAGAACAACTGAATTACATAAGGGAAGAAGCCTGTGCAGCATCAATGTCAATGAAAGAAACAAACACAAATGAGAAATATCTCATCACTTTGTTGATATAACCTCCTCTCTGCTTTTAATCTTCAATAAAAACCTAAAAACATAATAACTGCTTCAGGGTTTCACAAGACTCATGGTAGAGCATCACATGGCACTATAGTAAAACTGATTCATCTTGACCTCTCCTTTCACAGCCACACATGAAAATACATTCTAACAAACCTCCAGTACATACCCATATTTATACTGCATGCTTTCAGAAGCAAGTTACAGAGGTGCTAAAATTAGATTAAAACTGATATTTCAATTATATTTCAAGATTATATGTGATCACATTCTTGAATCTTTTGGCTTTTATCTTACATTGACAGATTACAGCACTGATAAATTATTCTTTCAATCAAACACCATTTTGTGTACATTAAATCTGAAACATGGTCACTGTACCTTTTGTATAGCTTTGTAAGAGAAGAGCAAGTTGTGCAGTGTCAGTATGAGTGCAGAGTAACTAATGAATATGTATATCCATACTTTTCACATGCAACTAGAGCTGTGTGTCTCCCGATAATAGAAATCTTATTTGGTTCTCATTTTGGTGAGAGAGTGCAAAGATGCAAGGTGCAAAGGCAGGCATCAGTTCTGGTGCCTGGGATATCCCCGGTGCTTGGCCTCAGGGGTCCGGCTCCCCCATACAATATGCCCTGCTCCTCTGCTCCAGTTAAAAGCAAAGACCAGAAATAGCAAACCATTCACACAGAACTAAATAAACTGTGAGAGCAGACATTTACCACCACTCTCAGTGAAAGCCCAAAATGTTCAGCATGGCCTCGTGCTCCTTCCTCAAGCTCTTGGAGCTCCTGAGGCCTTTGGTTGCCACACACACTGCTTATAGGCATTGAGTAAACAGATTTTCAACAGACCCAGAGGCTTCATCCCTCCTCCTGCAGCTGTCCTAACAAAATGCTGTGGACTCCCCCATGCTCAAGAAAGAGTGACATGAAGAGCATCCATAGGGAAGCGGGGACAGGAGGGGCTCCAAGCATTGAATTACTCACTCCACAGAACAGAAAGTACATGAACAGCAGGGAAACAAAAGTGGAATACAATAACCCACTGTCAAAATGTCAGAGGAGGAAGTGGGGCTCAGACGATTTTATATCAGTTTATGTAGGCAACTTGGCAACCTAGAAACAGCCAGCAAGCACAAAGGGAATGGGAGTGCTATAAATGCTGCAAATTGGCACATAGTCTCTCAAGATACACTCACAGTAACTTCTACATGGAGAGGAGCTCTCTAATTGCAGGCATCACATTGCCTGCTTGCTTCTTGCTCTGTATTAGAGATAAAAAAGAATTTCAGAGCAGTGCAAGTGCTCATATGAACTATTGCAAATAACTTCTTCAAAGTCTTACTCCTGCACTCAGAGCCAAAGAGAACTGAGCTTTTATCCACTGAAGCATGTTTTCCACAGTGATTGACTCAGAGTTAATCCATCTTTTCAAAATAGATCTGCATACCTTAGGAAAAATAGCACATACACTCATTCCCTATCATCAGGACCACAGCTAGGCTGCTATCATCCAATGATCTCCATTTGCAGGCTTTTCAGGAATTCAGGAAAGCATCTAAATAAAATATTTTAAGCAAACAACAGTCTCGATTTTAGTTTTGCCTATGCATCTTTAGCTTGCAGTCACACCAGTGACCTAGGAAAGCCCAAGAGAGAAAATCACAGAAGAAATAAATGCAGCTGCATTGAAGGAAAAAAAAAAAAAAAAGAACTTATAGTCTTCAGTAAAAGGACGTTCTTGAAAGCATGTGTGGTCTCTTGTCTTTGGAAGTTGAAGGGAAGGTAGAAGTTGAAGGTAGAAGCCCTACTTGAAAGAAAAAAAAAAAAAAAACCCACACAAATTTGTTAAACAAAGCAAAAAGAGACAACGTGGATGTTTTTAGGTCAGATTTAAATTCTACGTTTTCGTCAGTGTTTTTCTCCTAGTAACATGTATGCATGCCCTTAAGTTTGCTCAGAGAACACTGATTTTGGAAGCATTTGTAGAACCAGGTCCCTAACAAGTCCCACTTTTAAATCACTTCCAAGCACTTCCTGGTATGTAATATGCAATTATTACAAACCAGAATTGCTCCAGTTTGAAAAAATATACATGATGAAGACCACAAAATTAATAAGCACTTTGTGCAATAGCATGAATAGCTTTTCCACCATCACTGCAAATGCTCTACCATGACAATAGAGCAAGGGGAACACACAACAATCCTTCCACCAAAGTTGCGCCTAGCAGAGAGGGCTGCCTTGAAAAGGGAAACATGACAGGTTTTCACCATCATCTTCCTCATCTCTTGCCAGGAAGTGCTTCCTGAAGACTTTAATAACATCTACAGAAAGAGAAAGAAGGTACAGGCCTGCTTTCCAGTTCCTTAAACCCCAAAATCACTGGTCCTCCCCAGCATTACTTTAAGATCGCTCACCATGGCTGACTGGTCTCACGTGGAGTTGGCCTGGTGAGATCTGTTTAATTTTTTATCCCTCTCAGTAGCAGAACATTAACGGGTGGCAGGTTTTGGGGAGCAGAATCCTGTTTGCACACATTCAGGATGACATGGGGTAGGATGCTGTAATTCTCCCAGCACAATGCATTTCATAAATTCCACCCAGTACTCGCTGCATTACGGAGCGGTCCCATTAGAGACACAGACTGCTCCTTATGTAGTCCAGCTTTGCAAGCTCATAGGGCTATAAAGATATATAAATTTTATTAGAAAAACAGATTATATGTGGGACCATGACACCACTTTATAAGCTATGCTACTTAGACCTGAAGTGATAAAATACATCAATGTTATATATTGCATTTCCATTGTGTAGCAATTTTTTTGTCTCTCTCCCCCTTGTATCCTTACTCTCTAATCTGTACAAATCCTATTGAATTCTACCAATGTCATTTGGACTGCTTGATCTTAAATTCATTTTATGACACAAGCAAATTTATATTCTGCTCTTCATCCTATCTTATGAGTTACTTATAAGAAATGATTGTGGCCCTAAAACTAATCCTTTCAGTTCAGCCATTAGTGTTTTCTCTTATTTAAGAATGTTTCATTAATTTTTGCCAAGGACTTTTTTTGGTTTCCTTTTTTTCACTTTAATCATAAAATGGCTTCCCTTCATCTTCCTTTTAAGTACCACTGAGGATTCATTGGGAAAACACAAATATTTTCACCTGCAATCTCTGAAATACAATGGAAATTAAAAACAGTTTTTTCATGTGGGAATATTGACAGTCTCACCTTTTATAACTTTCCCATCATAAATAATTTTAATTTTTAAGTGCATCAAAATATTACAACCAATTGTTGCAAAGCTGACAGCTAACGTAAAATTACAAAGCAAGGTAAAAAAAAATCAGACATCTTAAAAAAAAAGTTTTAATTTTGGCAGAATTTATTTGGAACAGCTTGGATTTCATACAGTTTTAACATTGTACCTCCCTTATGCAGTCTTGAGGCTTTATAATCAGCTCTCTGTTTTTGCACTTAACAGCAAATGAACATTTCTAAGTTTAGTATTTTAGAACATGACCAAGTACTCTCACTTAAATTTTATACTGACACTTGGTGAACCTTTCTTTGCTGGCCAAAAAAACCCCTCAAATTTAGGCATTTTCATATGTTGGACTGATGGCAATGAAAGCAGTATTTGAACGCTCCTGAAGACAATAGGAGGTTGGAAAACTGTTTCCCATGCTGGGTTCTAGGACAGAGGGAAAGTTGCCAGAGATGGAAAGAGCATGCTTTGACAGGACAAAGGGGAATTGATTCAAATTGAGCGCAGGTTTAGGCTGGATATTAGAACGAACTTCACATTAAGGATGGTGAGGCACTGGCACAGGCTGCCCAGAGAAGCTGAGGTTGCCCCATCCCTGGGAGTGTTCAAGGCCAGGTTGGATGGGGCTCTGAGCAACCTGGGATAGTGGAAGGTGTCCCTACCCATGGCAGGGGGTGGGAACAAGATTATCTTTAAGGTCTCTCCCAACCCAAACCATTCTATTATTCTCTGAAAAGTTAGAGTATTTGTAACTATCCAGAGGTAAATGGATGATATGAAACTGATTGGCTATCCCACAGTTAAAAGTACCACAGCAAGAAAACCCTCAACTCTCTTCCCTGGACACCAAGGAATTCTCACCCAAGCATGTTTTGCTTTTGTAGCTGATTCCATTGTTTCATCCCATGTGGCTAAAACAATGATAAAAAAAAAACATTCTCAGTGAAGCTTCAACCCAGGCTTGTTCCTCTCAGTTCCCCAGGATTTTCATGTTCGTTTTCTTCTTCCCCAAACTAGGCTAAATGTGCTACCAGCGCTCTGCATCAATGCCACCTCTTCTGGGCAGATGCTCTCTCTCCAGTGTCTCCATAGTGTGGGTAGGATCCTGTGCCAGCTGTGTCCCTGTGGAACAGGAATATTTGCCTCTGTGGCTGCCTGGAACGTGTGCACACATATTGTCCATGCTACACCTTTAATGTTACAGTAAACCGAGACAGCTGATGACAATTTAGCCAGAATTGTTTTAATGAAGTTAGTACAGAAGTAAACACATGCTTCTAGGCACAACAGAGACACATAAATTAAATGGAAATGGATGAGATTAGTGTGTTTACAGAAAAAAAAAATTGGTGAAATACATATTTAACATTTTTATATCCTATTTAGTGCAGTTAAAGAAGATCTCAGCCCCAAGACACAGCACACACAACATTTTAAAGACCATTCTGTTAATAGTCGTGCTTATCTGGCATTCCTTTTCTTTCTTATCTCTCATAGAGATTGATTTTCCAGAAACAAGAAGCTGATGGGCTGCTGTTTGTACAGAGCAGTATTCTGTGCTGAATGGACATGGACCTGCCAGACCCTTTGGGAGGGCTCTGATACTGAGAGGCTCAAACTGGCAGCACAGCAAGGCAGATCCCTTTCTGAAAACACCTGGGATGTCACTCAAAGAGAGACAGTAACACCCTCAAAGCCCTAGAAGACAGTGTTTCTAACACAGGTGTATTTTCCCAGCCCAACAACTCCATGGAAATCAGCAGTGTCACCCTGAACATGACTAAGCTGTCTTAGTGGGATGCCTTTTCAGCTTCTTTTAATGCACACAAAGAGAAATTTTATAAGACAATGCCAATAATAAGATTAAATTGTCATGTCTGAATGAACAGCAGCATGTAGTTACAAAGGTGCACCTATTTTGACCTCAGCTGTCATGTTGCACGTGATACTCTTTATGACGAATTGCCTTCAATCTTATGGGGGTTTTTTCTCCTTCTGTTTCTTTTCCTTCCTGCTGTGGAGTGTTTTTATTCATTACTGGTGGCAGACTTGTCCTCATTTTATTTTTTTCCTCCTGCTGAGGTGCAGTAAAATAAATTAGTTTAATACATTTTATAAAGGTAGTTGGTTTAATTTTTCCTTTGGTACATCTGATGATACAACTACTTTATTAAATTGGTATTAAGATAGTTTGGTTTAAATGTTTTGTGATTTTCTACCTGCTGTGGAAGACACCAAGTACCTTAGTCAAACATTTTTAGTAGTGCTAGAATCAATTTCTTTTCCTCTCATATTGCTGCCCTGAAGATACACATTTGGCACACTAAGGATTTATTTCTTGAAAATATGAAGCAGCAGTGCAGCCTAGTTGGCTTGATTGCTTTGATTCTAAGCTGTTCAGAGCTTAGACATAAATTTCAACTGGGAAATACAGTCATTCTCTCAGAAACACAGCTTTTCATATCCGAATAGCTATATCTAGGTCTAGTTATGATTTTTGTAAGGGTTTTGCTGTTTTTACCTGTTGGAGTGTTACATACATCGAGAGCAATAAAAGCCTGACACAAAGAAGTACACAGAAATCCAAGTCCTGTTTCAATGGGGATTTACATGCTTAAAAGCAAGGAATTCAGGTCTGAAAGCTTTCCAGTTGTTCAGGCAAAATCTCTTAGCCAAGCAGCTCCATGTGGCACATGCTTGGTCACCACTCAGAAATACCCAGAGCAAGCAAAGCTTTCAGGAACAGGGCAATAAACAAAACAGGCAGAAGGAGTCAGATACCGATGTGAGAAAAATAGTGGTGGCTTCTTGACTCCAATGCAGTCACGAACAATTAGCTTCCATGAATATTTGTCCTGCAGAGAGAAACAAGTGTACCACAAGTATTCTGCACAGAAATTAATGACCTTTGTAAGGCAGCATAGAAGAAGTGCGTTTAACATAGTGTAACAAGAACAGAGAAAGAGGAAAAGCTATGGTCTTCTTGAATACTTTTACCTCAAATCTTCAGATTTGTGTACACTCAGATTAAAATACACAAAGGCAGCACAGAGCTGTGTGCTTCCTTTTGACTAAGCAGGAGCGTGCTCTGTGTCACTTAATGGTCTCATTGCAGTTTTTTCCGTGGTGGAAATAAAGCCATCCAAGTGGAAACACAGGTAGTATGGGAGCGGAGGTATAGAATATTTATGCTCAGGCTGATTTACAGACAAGATACCCCAGTGCTAAGCTAACGGATGTTGGCAGTCTGCCCCCATGCTCCATCAGCATTTAAAAATTAAAATCTGTGACAAAAGAATCCATGAAGAACTGCAACCAAGCAGAGAAAGAGGAGATAGAAAAAAAAAAAAAAAGAAAAAGGGAAAGCATCCATTTCAGTTCTGTCACTTTCTTACAATATTGTAGGATAATGTAAAATATCAGATGAGACTATGAACCAAAAGCCTAATAGAGAAGCCCTAGAATGAAAACTTTAATCATGTGTCTTAGCATATAAAATCATCATGTTATTCTTTATTTGGATCCTGTTCCAACAATCAAATCTAAGACACTTGAATATATTTACAGCTGAATGATGGCTATCTAGAGATCCAAACCATAAATTAATTGGGATGCAGTTTGAGGTACAAGGTCTAGCAGCAATTAACTGCATCACCAGAGTTCAGCTGTCCTGCTTCTGTCAACACCACTTTTTTTGGTAAATAATGATGCAATTATACAAAACATGCAAAATCATGATGAAATACTCAAGACCAGAGAGCAATAAATATTATTCACATCCAGGCATGCAAACATTATGGGATGATTCCAAGTGTAGCCTAAACTCTCTTTATTTAATGATTTTATGACAGCCATGTTTATTTATAAGAAATAAATAATGCCAGACGTGTGTGTGCAAACATACAAATGTCATACTCTTAAGCACTTGTTTTAAATTCTGTAGGAAGAAGATATCTCTTCCCAAATGATTTAGCAGAGCATAATGACTTAGCAGTTATTTTAGTTTCTTTCAGAGAAGTAGAAGGTATTTCTATCCCAAACATGATTTCTTTTCCCCACTAACAATCTCCTGAGACATTTCTCTGCTGCCAGTACCAAGAAGTCATAAAGTTTAAAAGTACATTCCAGATTTTTCTATACCATCTGTCACACAGCCCCTGTTCTTGGCCCTCCCTCAGTGTCATGACAAATGTGTAGTACTGATATTTTATAAGAAACTGAACACCCAAGCTGTGCTGTCAATATTTTTAGTCTCTTTGGCTTTCCAAGGGTGAGTGTTCAGCCCATCACTGCTGTCATCTTCACCTGGGACATCCCTGAACATTCCCCCAGTGGGATCCTCCTGGGATGGGCAGGCCCTGTGTCCCAGCAGGAGCTGGTTCAGTCTCCTGTAGGATGGTCTGGCATGGACTGCTGTGGCTTTAAAACTCTACAGCTTTTGTGTACAGGGAAGAGGTTTGAAAACTGTTCACACAAGCAGGGGAGGGTAAGTGTCATTACACTCAATTAATAGCAGATAAATATCATTTGCTATCATTAAGTTTAACTCTGTCTAACAAAAACATGTCAACAAAGCAGATGAGAATTTTCAGCAGCATCTGGCTCCAGCTCGAAGGGCATCTCTGATGTTTTAACTCTTCACCTCACTCCCATTTCATTCTCCCCTCTTACCACTGTTGTGTAGTAAGGGAAAAGAAATTACTTCCTGGCTTCTAGAGGTCACCAAAAGAAGCCTCTGAGGCATGTAATTAACAAAATCTATTAATGGCACAGAAAGCACACTGCAGATGAGGTCTGGCTTCCCCCAAAGCAGTCAGATTGCCAGTAACTCCTAAGAGCAATGGAAAGGTAAAAACCACATGCAACAAACTCCATCCAGCTTCACCAGGTACTCAACACTTCCACAGCTGACAAAATTAGACTTCAGTCAGAAATGTACCCTTTGGGAACACTTGCATTGGAAGAATAGCTATGATAATGTCCAGGTGGCAAGGGAAAAATACATAAAAATCTCTGTGTATAATATCAATTATTTTCTCATAACATTACTTTTCTGTGTCTTTCAGCTGTTTTTTTCTGTAAGTTATCCCGCTTCTCTGAATTAGAATTACCTTATCCGTGGGATTTAACTTTGGCTTGATGGTTGGACTGAAGTGTAGTTTTAAAATGTATAAGAAGCATAAATAATTTTAAAAGAAAGGTCTTCTGGGAAACTGACATCTAGGGAACACTCTACTGAAGATCAGATAGCTCAGTTCTCCTTTTGTGAATCCAGGAAAAAGGGTTGATTACGTTTTTCTAATCTGTTCTTTTCTCTAAAGACAGTCAAGGTCTTTTTAGATTAGTGTTTCAACACAGAACAAAATTACCTTGTGTGAACAGAAAATATGCAAATTAGTTTGTATTAGGAAAGCTTTTGACACCAAAGTAATTAATTTTGTTTTTTTTTTAATGTGCAAGTGCAAAGCCAAATCTAAAGTAGTCTTATTTACCCCAGATTTTAAAAATAAGGTGCTTTAAGTGGCACATATGACAGTTTGCTCTGTAATTCACTGGTCACTCTTCTTTCTCTATTCTGTCATTCCAGCTAGCATCACAGAGTAAAGAAAATAATTTGAAATTAATAATATTTTTAGATGTTTCAAAACACAATTTAGTTCAGTTTTTATCTTTAGTAGTGGTTGAACCAGAAAAATAGAAATGAATATAAATTGCAAAGTTTATCACTCACTTTTCACTTAAGACTCAAAGCTCACAATTAGTTTATGACAACCAGAGAAGCTAATATAAACATAGGTATAAATTCAGGTCCAGTTTCAAATATAGGTCATATTGTGGCATCAGTTTGTGCAACTGTTTATAACAAAACATTTTTTTAATGCAAGAAAACAACTAACTTTATCATTGGTCTTCTCAATGCAGTGGAAATAATTACATAAAATACCCTGATGTCCTTAGGAGAGCATTAGAATTTTTTTCTAGTGGCTTTTGTGCACACTTGAGGAGTATTATGAGCACAGATTAGTGACCATTTACTTAAGTGCCATTTGTGGGGGATGCTCAAAGTTAGCATCTAAACCAGCAATTGTACGATCGCTCATAAAGTGGATAGATAAACAAATAATGGAACATAATGCATAAGGCAAGACAATTTGTTGGGTTTTATTAGCATCTAGTTTTGTTATTCATTAGACCAATGAATATGTCTTTTATTTTTGCAGTCTCTTCTCCTGGCAGGATTACTGTTCAGCAAGAAGAAGCTCATCAAGAGTCTCAGAGGATGGCTGTCAGACAATATAAGATATTTTCAGTCTTCTTATGTAGTAATCACCTTCCCAGTTTCTCACCGTTTCTGACACAGAAAATATTTACTCAGATAAGGTTTGCTACTGCAGAGGCAGTAAAAGAGCTCACAAAAAGTTACTGGTTTTCTCAGCACAGTAACTCTACAATGCAAAAGTTCATCTTTTATTCATTCGTTTTTAAACAACCTCATCCATAACCCCATAATTTCTCTACCTGGGTCTTTCCTATCTACCTGTGCACTTGCATTTTCTGTTGGATTATAACCGAAGTAGGGCCCTTGACTGTGACAGGGTTGCACAGGTTATAAATCAGAGGCTGGTGTAATTTGTGGGTTTGCTTCCTTCCAGTGCAGCTCAGGCTGCTTAACCCAGGCAGGCACATCCCAGCATTTCACTTCCTTCAGTTTCTCTCTGCCCCAGGCAGAAACAAACCGAAGATGAATTCCCTGTTTAACATACAGAGATAGGGAAATTTGCTGCTAATTACAGTGGTTAGAATTCCTAATGGGTAGGAGGGGGGGGGTCTCCCGAGACCACCCCATTCCACAGGCAATTCTCTTAGGTTGTTAAGTTTTCCTGCTCTTTTTCAGAAAATTTCTTAACAAAATTACTAGCAGCCTTTATCAAGCTGATATTGTAATTACTTTTGGGAAACAAATGGTATCTGAGGAAAAAGAAAACCACACTTCCATGCTTAATTTAGTAATGGGAAATTTAGAGAGAGAGAGCTCTTAATAAATTCTCATCTCTTTCACAAATGGAATGAAATAGGCCACTAAAAGCTTCATTTGGGAGGTTAATATTAACAAGCAGAACTGTGACCTTAAAAAAGTAGGAAAAAAAAAAAAAAGAAAAGCCTTTAGTCTTACAAGTCCTGAAAAAGTTTGGCCATTCACAGGAATCTGGGGAAGAGGAGTGTATATATTCAACTGTCCACTTCCGACATTTCACTGCATCACCATCCTTCCCCTCTCTTTGTAGAAGTAAAAGACCTCTCCTCTTTTCTTGTAGATGCTCCCATTCTGTCTGAAAAGCTCTTAGAGATGATGAATAAAAAAAACCCAGTCTGAACTGCTGCCCTAACCTTGCCCTCTCTTCTCACAGTAATGGTAGCGAGTGTGAGGAATTAATACTTTGTTTTCTTACAAGCCTGGACAACATGTAATGAGGAAAACTGTATAGCTCATCTGTGAGAATCAAGCCGATGAGCAAGAAAGGCAGGATCCCACTACAAAGCATAACAGAAGAGTTCTATCTGTCCACACATCCTTGGAGTAGAAACCCTACAGATCTTCCCTTTCCTTCCTTCAGCTTTAAAAACTACATATCCTTTGATGGACAATATCTGTAATCATTTCCATAACCTCCACCCCTCAACACTTAATGTAGAAGCTATCAGAGGCCTGTATCCTCAGAATCTTGTTATTATTCCAGTTTGAACTTCAAACTCCTGAGTAGTTGATGCACATCATGGTCATAGATTAAGTACATGAAAATACAGACTTCTTACAAGGAGATGTTGCACTTTGTGAGCTTATTGACTCTCAATTTTATGTTGAGAGTGGCTCTTAGCAGAGCACTAAGTCTCCTCTCACTGATATGAATTCCCTGGTTCCCATTTCTTTAACGTGAACACAGTCCAGCACTGAGGGTTTTTACAGAACCCATTCACAAGTTAATTCTGGATGCTTGAATGCTCAAACACAATAATTTTGTGAAGCTGTGTTCTGTGAGGCTACAGTCACATCACCCATGCAAACACAAACCACCCTTAAATTAGCTGAAGCTGCAAGCCCTCATTCGAGAAAGATGGTGCTAAGGAAGTGTCAAATACCATTTCCTAGCCCTTCCTGGCACATATTTCAAATTCTGACCCCATCAGAGCTCTGCTGATTCACAGCAGCTGGGGGACTGGCACTGCTGGTTTTAGGAGATGCTCAGGGAGATCTCTGGTAACGACACCTGCATCTCACTGCTCGTATTAAAATTAAAGTGGAACCACATACGAGCTCTGGGAAAGTATTGACCTTACATTTGCAAGTTCACAATGCTATAAAAAAATGCTTTAAAATGTGCCAGAATGACACTTAATGTGCCAGTATGACAAAATTTTCCAAAGATCCTTAATGGAACTAAGGTACAATTAAACAATTAAAAAGAACTTTTAACAACAGAAATTACCAGCAATAAACTTCCCATTTTGCTCTGAATACGATTTGTCGTATTCAGAGCAAAATATTCCTTTTTGTTATAAACCAACTGTTAACCTTTAAAAATGTTGCTTTTGTTAACATAGGAGGATAATGAGTTTTAATTTGGTAGGTTGTTGCATAAGTATAACCAAAAAATAGTCAAAGCATTTGCATAGAAAGTCTGGGGGAAAAATCCTGCACTTAGATACCTATACTGAGAAAAACCCCACTTGTTCATAGACACAGAATGTATGTAGGGCAGCAAAGTGGAACATAGGAAATTGAACTTCAGAAGAGAGAGTGATTTTAAGATCTATTGTCAACATGTACTGCAGCTCTAAATAGTGACAGGTGAATTTCTGGAAACTTGGGTGGAATATGCAGTAAATCTAAAAGTCAGAGATTGTGACACATTTCCTGAAGTCTTTTGTCTGCACAAGGGTTGAAATTCTTATACAATTCTTATACAATTTCCTCTTCTGCTTAATCTGGAGACTGTGAGATGATTCATTAACAGGCTTCTAAGCACTAATTTTTTATAAAATACATATTCTCTGTATGCAGCTGGAAGTATAGAAACATTCTAAATAGGGACAATTAATATTTTTTTGAATTAAAAAAGTTGGGCTCATGTTTTTATTCACTAAACATTTCTATGATAAAACTGTTAATGCCTTTGACTACCAGATAATATCTTTGAATTTCTTCTAATTTTGTCTTTAGAAATTTTCTGAATTGCTTTTGGTATAAATGAAATTAGCATCCTAAGTGTCTATCCTTGCTTCAAGGATGAGATTATGTTTTTAAAAGTATTTCTGATTTTTAATCAAAAATACTTTGGGCGTGATCTATCATTTTAATAATCAGGGTTTTACTCCTTGTCAGTATTGCTATTGAAACTATTAGAGAAACATCATCATGGCAAACTATTCTGAAAGTATTTTCCATTTAAAAAAAACATCATGACTATCTTTAGAAGTGCCTCACTATCTATGTTGTTATAATATTTTCAGAATGAACAACTTGGAAAGGAAGGAGCTGAACAGAAAGAAGCCTTTGTGCATTGCTTAGTTCTAGTGTGGAGGTATTAATGCAGTAACACCTATCACCACATAAGGAATCCAATGTCCTGTCAAGGATTTATCAAACTTGTGAGGAGAAATAAGGACATGAGGCTGATTTACATGAGTGGAAGGCTGTAGCATTCATGTAGCATCCATAATGGGCTTGCACGTGATTTTTTGGGTGTTTCCAGGTACTTCAGCTCCTACACCACTGTTTACCAATGGAGAAAAGCTTGGATCCACGCCCTTACCATTTGCCTGCAGAGGAATGGGATCGTGTG
The DNA here is from genome assembly GCA_013400735.1 of Pomatostomus ruficeps. NCBI lineage: Eukaryota > Metazoa > Chordata > Aves > Passeriformes > Timaliidae > Pomatostomus > Pomatostomus ruficeps. The sequence goes on from VYZT01040309.1 coordinate 49,715, forward strand.
TGGATATGTGGCTAAAGAGGCCCAAAGTCACGCCTGTTTTGCAGGTAGAGCAGAAGTTGTTTCAGATTCCAGTCAGGAACAACTGTTTTGCTTTGAGAAAGCCACAAGTTCCTCGTCTCTGAAGAAGGCCACTGTATAGTTTATTTATTTACAGTTCAATCCTAACAGTAATACCAATATGAGTGAAGAACTGAGTATTAAATCTCTTGGCACATGTGTTGAGAGAACAGAAAGAGCCATAAGCATGAAGAAACCCCTCACTTTTTCTATCTTTCTTTTTATAGTCTACTTACCACCTCCTGTATAGCCAAATACTGTGTGAGCAGAACTGCTCAGCTGATACAAAGCTTTTGCAGTGATACAAGTTTATAATCCACTATTTCCAACTGAAATATTCTTTTCTAATCTATTCTATTCTAGTCTAGTCTAGTCTAGCCTATTCTGTTGTTCTGTTCTGTTCTATTTGCTGAGCATGGTTCTGAGTACCAAGCTGCTGAAGTTTCTGCCCTTCCAGAGATCACAAAACCACATCCTTGTCCCTCCCAGGTGACTATTCTTTGAAAATTAAAAATCAGCATATCTCTCATGAACAGAGGGCAGTAATATCACAGAACTGCAGCTACCATGACAAACAAATGCATTTCCATGAAGCAGTGTTATTGTTAGCTTGAGCTCAAAGAATTGCTCATGTCATGATTACCTATCACCCATCATAAGGGAATAATATCAATCTCTAATTAGTTTTCGACACTCTCTGAGGGATGTGAGGTGCTATCTAAACCACAAATTTATTCCACCTTAAAAGTAGAAATGAGAGTTCTATAAGTCAGTGTTCCAGCAAATTAAGTATGAGCTAGAGATATTCTTTGTTATCCTCAGTATGTTCAAAAATCCTCTTTACTTCTTCCTTTTACTTACTCAATTTCCGTATAACATCATCCTGTATAAAATACCATTAGCATGCTTAAAACCACATCACATAACGAAGACATAAAATTATCTGGGAAGTAAAGCCAGCATTCAGAGTAGTTTCCCAATTAACTGCTTCTATTTTATTGGAAATAAGAAAATTGCAGATATAAAATCCAAAACATTACTCACAGCAATAATCACAAGAGAGGAATGTGAATGAAAGGTTAATAAGCTGTGCTTGAAGTTACTTGGGAGTGGGTTCTAGATGTAATTTAGAAGACCAAATTTAGGAGCTTTCATTATCTGTGCAGTCACCAGTGAGAGAAAAGTGTCTCCAAGTGGCATCACACAGCACCCCGTAGACCATAAAGCATCCCCCTGTAGATGGCAAAGCTACCCCATTTCACCAGTGATTATTGCTAGATTCTATTAATCACAGGCTTTTGTCCACACTTGTGAGAGTAAGGTGTTATTAAGTAATAAATTAAAATTAATACTTTGAGTATGCCACGTTTCTATGTGTCAATTATTGTCCTTATTGAATCCCTAGAAAACATTTTTATCTTTCTCCTTACTGTAATACTATATGTTAAAATAATTCTGTGACTGAATTGGGAGAAGAGAGCTTAGATGCACCTACTGAGGCAAATAAGGTGCTTCTTCTTGACTCTGATGGCATAGGGATCATCCATCCCTACATGATTTTGCACACATTCAGTGTAAGGATTTCTTACAAAATGTGATTTTATTATGTTCATGCTAAAATTGCATTCTAGCTTATTAAAAAGAACTTCTTATTATGGTAAAATATATTTAATTGGGTTTTTTTCATTTTTCTAATAGGTGAGTATTTTAGTCACCAGTGGTAGGTTTTACCAGGCAAACAGTCAAGATATATGTAGCAGTAAACCAAAGACATCTGTTTTATGTGCTCTTCAGGCACTTTATACACCAAGAACTGGAGAAAAGGTGATTGATTTCCAGAATATGAAATGCTATTAAGGAGATTCTGATCTTCATCATGTGACTTGTTTTGCATGACATTAAAACAAATAATCCAATCATACTGGAGCTGTAACAGCAATCATGTGATGTCCATCATAGTAGATGTGAGGTTCCTATTCCCATAGCAACATCTGTAGCACTCACGCTAATCTCTTTAAATTAACCTTGATATGAAAAAATGCCCTAGGGATAATGCTGTTGTTGTGGTAGTTCACATGAGTAGCAGGATTTTCTAATAAAACTTCAGAGCAAAAATAAGGGCGATAATGAGATGTCCTGTTAGGACATTTTTTTTAATATGCTTTAGTTAAACCAATACATTAGTACCAGCATCAGGATAATTATGAGTATCACAGATAATGAGATGTCTTATTGATTACTGCTCTCTTATAATCCACTGTGGTTAATTTAGAGTGTGTACACAAACCAAAAAACTTCAAAGGTACAAACCTGACACGGTATCTGAAAAAACACTTTGTATTTAAATAGCTCACCTCTTCTTAAATGAGAGTAAAACAAGACCAAACATGTCTAGTAATGTCTTCTGGTAAGATCCACACATGGCATGTCCTAAGGTACACGCCTGTGGGACTTCAGCTCAAGAAGTCTTCAGATTTTGAGCTGAGTTTCTCTGGTGGGAAGTTGTCAGCTGAGAAGAGCAGAGCATGAACAGACAGTTGCACACTGTGCTTGTTACTCCCTGAGTTCAAGACTTTTGAACTCTACAGAAAATTTTATAATGAGAAGTCTTTGCACACGTGAACGTATCTTTACAAGAGAAGTATCTGAAGAGCTTGCTGGAAGATGCAGACTTGCATGCATGGCAAAGGTACCCAGAGCAGAAATACATTTGGGCTCCTGGAGACAACTGACAAGTGAAAAGAACTGTTCGAAATGCTCAAACCAGAACTGTCCTGTATGCTAAAATCCAAGGAATACAGAAAGGCTGAAGGCAAAAATGTCCCTCACCATGCAGGCTACGCTCTGCTAGGGTGGTGGTGGGGAGATGATCCTGTGAGGCACCTCAGCCAGCCCTAGAGATCCTGGAGAAGGAGCTGGAAGGAACCTACACGGAGGCACCCCTGGGCAGCTCCGCTACAAACCAAGGCTGCTGCAATCCCAGCCTGGGACTTGTTGGGGCCCAACCAGATCCCTGCCCACAGCTGAGTGAGGGCCCTTCCCCAGCCCCAGCGCAGCTTCTGGGCTGCCTTCCCTGCTTTTACTTTTCTTTTCTCCATTATAATTAAATGTTAATGTTTATTTTATATGCATTTATTGTTACTGTATCGAGTTTACAGGCCTGTATTTCACAGTAGCTTTAAAATACGATGCAGTAGTATCCTACTGCCTTCTTTAATGGTGACTAGTTTTAATTAGAGAAGGAAAGTAGCAGCATTATTAGTCTACCAGAATAATGGGTATACTGCTTTCCATGAGAAAATATAGATATTTACCAACACCAGCTAGCTGTTAGGTTAACAAGGGAATGCAGTATAAGGTGGGTGCCTACAACAATTACAGCAATCCAATGTTAAAACGGTTCTTTTCAGTTCTTCTTCCATATTGCTAGCCTTGGTGCAAGCAAGGCTATTTAATGACTTCTCTTTTCTACCCCAATAATTCCATCCTGTGGAATTAAAATGGATTTTCTTTCAGCTCATGAAGATACAGTGTTGGCTGTCTTTTCCCTGATGCAGAGCCAAGGGAACACCGTGGAGCCTGTCCATAAACTTTAGTGGACATTGAGTCAACACGTAAATATGCACCAGCGACAATGACAGAAAAGGGGACAGCAGCATTTTGACTCTCAGCAGGGAATCTCAGCCTAAGAAAGCAGTGCCAAAGGCTTTTCATAGTCAAGCTGTTGAGAAAGCAAGAGACACAGTGTGAGCTGGAGTTTCTCGTTGTTAATGAACCATCTCTGTAGCTTAAAACACAAACCTCAGTGGTGAAATGACACCATCAGCAGCAGTGCCCTGGAGCTGCTGCCTGAGCAAACCCGAAGTGCCAGCCAAAGCCCCCACAGTGCTTTCGTCCTGCTGTGCCCAATGACTGCTCGTACATCTGAAGCCCTCACTGCCCAGCCGCAGTGAACACGTGAAATCCAACCTTTACTCTGCTTCCAGCCTTCCTGGGAGTCTGAGCAAACCAGGTTCTCCACCATCAGAGCATAAGGTGGTTTTCACTCAGACATACCTCAGACATACATCTTTTTTGTATCAAAGTGGTTGTGTGGTGAGATTCTGAACCATCATTAAGAAATTAGCAAGTGTCTCACATTTTCTTCACTACTTGAAACACCTTGACAGCGTTGACATGCAGTGCCGATAACAACTGCTAATGTCAGATGTGGATTTTTCAGTTAAAATAACAAGACCCTTTTTAATTTTCCAAAAAGCTCGGAAATTTCTGGACTGAAATTTAGATAAGGTTTTGCTGTTTTCATGTACACAAAAGAAATCACATGTTTTAACTTAGACTCCATTCCCAGGGCATGAAAAATTAAAAAAAAAAAAAAAAAAGTTTGCTTCCATCTGGCTTATCTTCCATATTCTAGGGGAAAAAATGTCTTTTAAACCTTACAAAACTTTTTTATATCTACTAGAATAATTACTAATCTTAAAAGAAAATTTTCCAGAGTTCAATTTTTGAGCTTTAATACATACAAATAGAAGATTATATAGTTGATATATAAAACCAAGCTCTGAGGTTTAAACTGTAAGCTCCTTGGAGCCAAGAACTGATCACATTTATCTGTAAAGCACCAGACATACTTCCCAGTTTTCTGTGAACAGCAAAGTAGCAGTGGGAACTTTTGGAAGACTTAACAAGGATGGTTTTGTTTTGTTACATTTCTTCCCTATCAGCTCAAGACAAATGAAAGCCAGGAAAACTGAGTTGCTTCGAGATAACAAACTGCAAGTTCTCACAACAACAGGCACCCATTTAAATAAAATGTTTTTTGAAAATCAAACCAGTTTTCCGTTTGTTTGTTTGTTTTAATAAAATGCTTCCTATGATTTGAACTCCTTACTGCATGTGGAGAATCACACAGAAGACTGTAGCAAAAAGAATAACTGTCTTATTTGGCAAAATTAGAATTATGTGGGTGTTGATACGGTTTGCAAAATGCAAATACACCAAATTCTTGTGGTTAAGGTATATAAGCTTTTTGTAACATTTTCAATTCTCTGAGCATACAAAGCAGTCGTCTTTCTGTCCTTGTTCATTACCTACAACACACTTTGTCTGATAGATGACCTTTTAAAAATATTGATAATGCCACCATGGCTATTGTGACCTGCCAGAGGGACTGTGTAATTTGACAAGAATGAGAGATTTGCCCTGACTGACACAGTAAATAAATTTTGTGAGGAGAACGTGACTGTATGTTTACTTTGGCTTCAGGCAGACTCTTGCATTTCAAATGAGTGCTGTATGGTGCAGCACTCAGAACTTTTGGTGGAGTTTTTATTGTCTGAGATTATTGCATCCTGGAAAATAAGACTGTGCCCCAAACAAATTCTAGTGAATTATTAAGCAAAAGTAAATTTTGGAAAATCCATCTCCACCTTGTGTGTATATTCCGAGTGAGTCTGATACTGGAACTGTTTTTTCCGGCATGGTGAGTGAACTACTGTCAAGTCATCATTTATGAAGCATTAATGTCTGCAAAAGATGGTCTCTAGGAAAAAATATATGTGTTGTTGGCAGTAGAGTGAGCGAAATGCACATAGAGGTAAAAAAAGTGGGATGGGAGTAAATGCAGGTGAAAAAATAGGACAGGAAATCATAAACAGCAATTTTGCACTGATATAACTGATGGTGAAAATTTACCAGTCAGGTTTCCTTTCATGCTTTTGTTCTGGCCCTCTTACCACCATGAAAGTAACATGGGCTGGGAAATTGTTGGTCTTAATACAGATGATCTTAATACATGGGTGGGAAAAAAGTCTGTCAGGACTGTCCAGCAACAAAAGTAGATAATTTGTCAAGACAGATAGCACAATTTTCAATAAATACATACAACAGAAGACAAATCTCAGAAGCTTCTATATACAGGCAATCATTTCAAATTAAGTGCATTTTGCAAACCCTTCCCTAAAATGGGACTAATTCATACTGAGAGAGTAGAAGTTTCAGATCATTACAGTAAGACAGGGGAAATAAAAAGGAATAGCCTCACTCTGAGTCCATCTTTACAAATAACAGCCAAATCATTTCTCCATGCTGCTGCTTCTTGCAGCATCAGCTGTGCACCACCCAAGGCTGAGCTCTCAGGGAGATGAGGCTTTTTTAGATAATATGTACTAATAAAACCATTCAATGTTACACTCAGGCACTAGACAATCTGGTGAAGATTTGATTCCTAGATCAAACAAATTGATATTGCATGGCAATTATTTATGCTTTGTTCTGATCCCTACATGGTGCATAATAATCACATATGCTCTTGCTCAGTATCTTGTCACTTGAGTTAGTCATCAAAAGGGTGGGTCAGAAATAGTGCAGCTAGAGCTGAAAATACGTTTGTCTGTGTCACCTTCACACCATATGTGTAATTTTACTATTATTTATTCCACTTTCCTAGTTCTTGCTAAAATGCTTTCTGCAGATGTTGGAACTGCTGTCAGGAGAAGAGCACAGCCCAAGATCCTTATGCTCTTCAGGCTCTCCCACTGTCAACAACCGACAGCAGTTACTAAGTACGTGCCAAAATGTTAATTTCATTCCTAATGGGAGCCCCAGCACATGTGTTTCTTTAGCTCCACTTTTCTGCAGAGGCAGTGATCAAAAGAGAATCTCAGTGTCTAAGACTAAAGTAGGAAATAAACTAGGAAGGCAGAAGATAAGATAATCAAAGGGACAAATAACTAAGTCACCAAAATGTTTGAATTGTTTCCCTTTGATATGCCAGCAAGGCCATATGAGGTAGTTCAGCAATTTACAGGCCATTCATAGCAGAATAAATTTTACTTTTGAACTGCTATTCACTGAAAATAATGCTTATTTTATGTATCAAATCCTTTGTTATCACACTCGATAACCAAACCTCCAAAATGTTTTCTATGGTTTTTTTTTTTGGTTGGCTGATCTTGATTGAATGTCAGGGACCCATCAAACCTCTCTATCACATCCCTCCTCAGAAGGATGAGGGTGGAGAAAAATAATATGAATTATAAAACAACTCAGAGGTCAAGATAAAGGCAATTTAAGAAAGAAAAAGCAAGATTCACATACAAAAGCAAAGGAAAACAAAATAATTTTCAAACAGAATCAGACAAGGCATAGAAAACCCCTGTTTCTATTGAGTACTTAGTATCACTGTATTTACCCATAGTATTTAGGATCTATATGCTCTTATAAACTCCCATTCTCTCTGACTGTGGACTTTTGTTAAATTTGTGTAATTGAAGAATTATATGTGAACCTACATTTTTGAGATTATTGTCAGAAAAGGAACAGTACAGCACAAGGGCCTTGCAGATTCCACTCATTCCTAAAGAACCCCTACTAAATGTAACACATATATATGAATTTGAAGGCAAAATAGAAAGGGTCAATATGGTTTCCTACCTGTTCAGGACCTATGAATTAATTTTAAAAAAACCAGCCTTAGAAATGGAGGAAGAGGATTTTTAACTTTCCAGTAATGTTAATATTCAGCCATCGTAAGAATATTTGAGGGAATGGAAAACACAGTTCTCATTAGAATTTCATTTCACACGGTAGTAACAAAATGAAAAATAACTAATTTATTCTTTGGAAAGCATTTTCAAAAGGATTCAGCAGTGGCCCAACAGATTTCAGGAGACTTCAGGTGACTTCACAAGAAGGTTGTTTGGTCAAAACTTAGAAAAATACCTTACTCCACCCTTTTTTACCTTCTCCCAGCAACACGTGCGGAATGAAATCCTGGCTCTATATACTGCTGTGGGAACATAGCTACTGACTTCAGCAGACATAAAATTATTTTTACCATAGCCCACTTATGCTGAGGGAAATTACACAAATATGAGGAAATTCCAGTTATTCTACTTATTTGTTGTTCTCTTCAAGAGAGACAGAAAATCAGGGCAAAAAGTATTGGAGACTGAATCGAATTATTTAAGAAATCAGAAGTGTAGCCTTTTTTCTTACTTCTCATTCCTATTTGGTTGTTTTATGGTTTGTTTTTTGGGTTGTTTATTTGTTTTTGTTTTTTGTTTTTATTTATTTGGGATTTTTTGTTTTGTGTTGTTTTGTTTTTACACAAAGGGAAACAGTATAGACAGAAATACTTGAATGGTTGATTTAGAGTCTTTTTTACCCCTAGCCTCTCAACAAACAGGAACTGCAGGTAGACTCATTGTGTAAATAGAATTGTCACAAAGTAGGATGTGATGAGAAGAATAATGAAGAACATGTCAGGAATATTTCACTATTGCCTGTTTGACTGCAAAAAACTCCTGGACACTCTGCCAGAAAAGGATTGATAAAACTGCCAAGTAGCAGAGGAGAAAGCACTGCTAAAAAGGGCCATTATACCCAGAACTACCTAGAAAAGACATTTTGGGAAAAAGAACTTGAAGGCTGGGGAAAACCCCTCCTAATTCACATGTAAAATTCACTGATGCTCCTCAAGGGAAAGGGGCTCCTTAAGGGGAAGAAAGAAACTGGTCTGTCCCACTCAGAACTGGCCACTGATTTTCCCTGTTGCCCTTGTTCAGGTGTGACAGAGCTGCCTGCCCAGGAGCAGGTGTCCAGGCACAGATAAAAGAAGGGATTCCCACAGGTCAATGTCTCTAGGGAGCTCAGAAATATAACCCTGTGGGGCACATCAGGCAGGAACAGGAGGTGTGAGGTGGCATTAGCTCCAGAGAGCTCATTATCCTGTGATAATCTGTCACTGACTTAAAAAAAAAAACATGTTTGCATAAAGTAGGTTTTCTACCAGCATTCTACAAGATGGGCAAAATTCAATTTTATAACAGCTGGAGTTACATCTAAAGACTATGAAGGCTTCTAGCAATTGCCAGAAGAGGAAAGCAGTGACACTGCTGCAAAGTTGGGCCTTTCCAGCACTCTTTTTTTTTAAAAAAGCACAAAGCAATCAACGGAAAGAGTTGCTCCTAATACTTTAAACTCATTTCAGATCAGGTGGAGCCCAATATTTTTTCCCAAACAAAATGGATTGAGTTGAACTGAGTAGTTTTTACACCGTATCTACAATATGTCCCATCCTGAATGGAAGAAAACTCTAAGTGCACTGTTCGCTTGCACAGGTCTTCACTGCAACACTATGTGAACTACAGTACTGAGGTATCATCTTCCTATTTGTCAAAAATAGCTAAAAAAAAAAAAAAGAATTGCTAACTGAATGTCATGTAGGCCCACTTTCACCCTTTATCTCAGAGATAACTAGACTACCCTGAATTTCTCTTACAGAAGAACTGGCTAAAGTTAGGAATTTCTCTCTTATACTCCCAGTTTGGGACAAAAAGACCAAGCAGAAAGGTTGGTTTTGTTTTTTTAAAAAAATTAAAAGTTCAGAAATCTTGCATGTCACAGTAGTTTGTTCTGAATCACTTTAGTACCACTGACTGAACATCAAGAGTTTGGTGCTCACATGTTTCTTCATATGCTGGGCTCTTTGATCAAATTACATCTATGCTGCATTATCTTAAAACAGATTAATTTCCCTCATTCAAAGGACAGATGTAGCAGAGCCAGAAACCTTCTGCAGAATCATAGGGACATGAGTACAGCTTGCTGGAGACAATCTGGCAGCCCCAACAAGTAAAAAATTGCAAGTGAAACTGATTCAGACAGAAAGTTTAACTTTGGTTCAAAAAAAAGAAAACAAAACAATTATGTAAAAAAATGACATTTTCCCACAGAAGGTATCAACTTTGAAAGGAAACCACAAATCCACAGTGGGAAAACACAAGTGCTGATTAGCTTTACTAATTACTAATGAATTAATAAATAAAGTTATACACCAGTATGTCTTACTTTTGCTTCACCAAAGGTGCATATATCTGCATCCTAGCAGATATGTGTGCTACTGACCTTTTATGCAGTCCTAGTTTCTACTGGGAGGAAGTTTATTGATAAGTTTTATATCCTAGTGATGAATTACCAATACAGCAATAAGTACTCCTAGTACTCTGCTCTTTGAGGAAGGAGAGCTTCACATGATTTTGATTAGAAATTATCAGTCTTTTTTTTACTGATTTCTAACTTATATTTGAGAAATGACTAGGAAATACCCAAGCAGAACCAGCAAAAATAAATTCCTACCTACACGAGAACTGTGGCTACTTTCAGATTTGTAGCATATGAACCACAAATCTCTGTAAGGCTGTAAAAGTATGAAAGTATCAAACCAATCAAAGTGATTTGTTTTGTTTATTTAGGATGTGATCTCTGTAAATGCCAAAAGAAAATGAACCTTGGTCTGTCTATCAAAAGGTATTAGCCCCAGGAACATACCTTGCTGGACTAAATCCAGTAAAATGATGGAACATTTTACCAGACAGAGTCACACGGTGTCTGGGAACAAAATTAGGTGCTTCCTTGTTTTTATTTTTTTTTTCTTACTTTTTTTTTTTCCTATTTCCTTGTAACTCTATGTGTCCACTACCTATGCTCTTATTAGGATGATACCATTTTCTCATTCATGTGACGCTGTGGTTTTCATCTTTCTTAGCTTCAGAGTACCAGCTCCACATTTGCCTTCTGGCCATGGCCCTGAATGCCTGCTCCAGATCCTGGGAATATCTGTGTCGCACTAATGCTCTGACTCTGCCTCCTTTTGTCCTTTCACCCAAGACCAACCTAAGGAATCATCAAGAAGTGAGTTAAACCAACATTTAGGGCTATCTTAAAATATCACAAGTTTGATTAAACAGCAGGGATAAGAGCTGGGGAAGATGTTTTATAATTAAGTATATATAAAACCGACAGAAGGGTATTTTCATATGTTTAGTAGGTGTCACAGTTAAAAAGGATCAGGAGAGGAAATCCTACTTTTCCCTCCCTCTTTCTGATGGCAGCGTGGCAGAAGGACAAGCACGTGATTTTGCTCATTCCTGTGCATCCTTTGGACCAAACAAGATTTTTCAGAGAAATGAAAGGCAAAGTGTCCTTGCTCCTGCCATGCATGACAGAGGGAAGCCTCAAGGAAAGTCAGCAGAGAGCTCTGAATTGCTTCAGTAGAGGTCAGATGCAAGATGGTCCACACAAACACTTTTTTAAAAAAAATTACTGTATTAACAGTCTATTTTCTATGTGTATGCATATATATCTAGAGAGGAAGAAGAGAGATACTCAAAATTATGAAGTAAAGACAATCATTTTGGATGCTGATTTTATTTTGCCCTAATATAAGCTTTTTTTAAAAAAAAAACCAAAAACTTTGATCTTAAAACATGCTACAAACCTAACAGATTTTATTGATTTTTAGACATTCTTTAAGCTACAAGAAATAACTCAGGGGTGTAATACTAGACTTCCAATTTTGAAAAAAACTGCATGAAAATTAAATTTGGGCTTCCAAAGTTTGTTGCTCTGATTTTCAGACACTAAACACATGTCTGTTCGCCTTGGAGATGCAGGGTAAAGTCAGAATCAGCTGTGGATAACAAGCATTTGTGAAGAGCAGACCACTAATTTATATGCCTAGAAATGGACAGCAATTTAAATTAAATGTAGGTACCAACACTGGAAAATGCCTGCCCTGGATCACAAACATGAAAAGGACTCTAGGGATGCCATTAACTGAACTGACCTGTTGTGTGGATAATTGGCACTAAAGCCAAAAAAGCCAACAACTCTACTTTTGGAAATTTAAGTTAGTAAGGACAATAGATGATGGTTTTGTTATGAAATTTTGATTATTACGAAAACACTGATTGCATGGCCCGTTTCCTTAGAAACTAACCAAAAGGTGACACATTCTGTTGACTTTCTATTATACATTCATAACATCATCCTTCAATTCTGTGTCATACAGAATTTATGTAGGACATTAATCATGCAAGACCATTAAATTGTTATCTCATTTCTGTGATAATTGTTTACTGCTATAAATGGCTCATATTTTGTTCCAGCAGTTGGACTGTGACTAAAGCACATCCTCAGAGCAGTGTTGGCAAAGAAGATTAACTTCTTCAGAGAAAAGGAGTTATGAAAGTAAGGGAGCGCTTTATGACTGTGTATGAGAAAATATGACTTGTAAAAACTTGGTAATTCAATCACCATGTGGACCAAATGAAGCTGTGGCAATAAGAAACCTAACCTGCTCACAGCTATGTGCATCTGATCAAAAGTTCTAGGCAAAGGTTTTTGCAAAATCCTCATGTTAATCATGCACCTGGCCCCTTTCCCAAAATATAATGAAGAGGGTATAAATTTTTTTGCTTTTTATAATTACTTAAAACAATGTCAGCTGAAGGTAATAAAAATTAATTATGAAATATACATGCAATTATGAAGAAAACACAGACTGAAAACTAGAAGCCAAGCACTTGCAGAAAAGAATGATCATAAAAAACCAGCAAACCTGGCCCCCAGCATAACTCAGCTAATCAGAGTTAGGCTGTGCAACACAATGATTTGTCACCTGCTTTTAGATTTCCCTATTGACTCCTGTGTGGAATAAGAATGGGATCAATTTAAAGCAGTCCTATATTCCCATGGGTGCCATCACTAATGCTGCTGTCTGTTACTTCTTTCTAAATGGAACCCAATGATATATTTTTCTGTAGCAAAGTGTCTACTTTATGAGCATAATAAATAGCAATGGCCCTTTAATGACAACTTTAGCTTTGGCCATTATAGTACATTTTAAGTGCTTAAAAACACTAATGGGAGCTATCCAGTGTTAATTATACTTAAGATATGAGTGCTGTACACAAGAACTACAGCAACATTAAGTAAAACACTTCTGCTAATCCTAATTATAGCCTGTATAGAAGAGATAAGAGAAATCAAGTGCTCCTTTACAGCAAGTTCCTAAAATAACAGAGACAGGAAGGACAAATTGGCAGGAAAAGCACCGGAAGCACCTTCTAGCACCAGACTTGATCCTTATTTACACCATTTATAGAGACAGCTGCTTGCATGAGTTCTGCTATGCTGGACTGGCCCTGTCACCAACCCTGGACAGGGCTACTCTGTGCCCTGCTGGAGCCAGCTGGGCTCTGCACAAACATGAATTAACACAGACATTAATAAGAAAGAACAGGCTGCAGACTTTAAGAAAACAGGGAGGAAGGGCAGGGTGAATGGGCCAGTCTAGAATCTCCTTGACTAACCCTGTTTAACTCTGGTGCCTGAGTTAGAGGGAAGTTGCTGGGCTGTTTTGATACCCACTAGATTTCCAAGGGTGATGCAGATTTTCCTGCAGCAGCTATTCATGTCTATTTATCTCCACAGAAGAAATCTAAGGTGACTATGCTTCACTTTAGACAAGTCAACAAAATGCCTAAACCTGGGTAAAGAATTCATTTGGCCTAACATCTTGCAAAAAAATAGTGCTCACATCTTAGCTGAGTGTTTAAACATAGAGAACTTCTCACCGGCTTACAAAAGTCAAGGACTGCATATCTTGACTTTTTGAAGCATTTCAGCAGGGGCAGAGAGGGAGCAGAAATCAGAAAAACTCTTGAAAAATGCAATTAAAATTAATCCAGAAAATGTCCACAAATACTTCAGACTTGAGCTCCAGCACTAATGCTGTTCAAATGACAATGTCTGTATGATAGCACTGGTCTTTGCTTGTCTGTGTTTATGGCAAATGATACAGCCATACAGAGAAAATCATAAACCCTCTCAGAAGGTCATGGGCATCTAACAGAAATAATTGAAATGCACAGAACAGGAACACGTTCAATCAGAGTTTAAATGCATTGTTTTTTAATTCCACGTGGTTCAGTTTGATGACTTACTGTTTCAACACTCTTATTTCCAGCCAGTTGAGGACTGAGTTGACATCAAAGAAACACAACTTAGAAACTTTTCTTAAAAGTACTCTGAGCCTTCAACTACTTTACTAATTTGCAAATTAACCAGGAGAGAAAGTGACAATAGACTTCAGCATACTAATGAAGTCCTCACTGGGACACTAGCAAGCCAAACCTGTCCCCCTTCTTTAGCACTCAAATATCATTTTCATAAACTCCATTTCTGTTCAGACTTTTGGTTACTATGTCCATTCTCAACACTTAGAATTATTTTCAGGGTAACAATCTCTGTTAGTCTTCTTGTTTTACAAAAAGTCCCTGGATTTTTGAGCAGCTTAATCATCAGGATGAACTTGGACTTTGGTTTCAAAATTAAAAGAGAGAATAACATAATCTGAAAGCAACCGTGTTGCTTGAAGCTAGGTCAGTCAGGTTTTTATGGCTACAGCTAAATGCGATAAAGCATAAATACTTGTAGATAAATACAAGTTTGCCAGCACTTGCTTGAAGGTAAATTACTGAAGAAGCCTTAAATTTAACTTCAAATAAGCATGCATTTAAAAAAAAAATTAAAAAGCAATGAAAACGATGGTATCCAATTACTGAGGATATAGGTTGTGGTTTCCCATTGTGCAGATTTTTGTTTCTCCTACTGTTCCCACTCTGCCACTTCAGAGCCATGGGAATGCCTCCAACATGATCCTTTTTAAGGGAAATATAGGCAGAGCCTAAGAGAACGATAGCCATGTGCTGAGGTAACACCTGACAGGTTCAGGGCTGCGAGACACAAACACAGCTCCCACACCAGAGTCATGACAGACCAGTAAAACAATGAGCAACAGGGACACAGCAGCTCTGAGGAGAGCAAAGAGACAATCAAGACAAACATATATTTTTGTTCTCCATCTTGGCGATGTCAATCACGATACTGACCCCCTGGGTAAGCACTGAAAGTCTTACAGAGGATGTGTTACTGTTTTCGTTTAAAGCTTGGAGTGCACTTTGAATGAGCCTGTTAGAGATAGAAAGTGCTAAAACATGTTATTATTCTACATAATAGTAATAAAAAAGTTCCAATATCTTGCAAAGATTGTATTGCACCAGCCTTGATTTAAAACTGAAAAAAAATACATCTGTTTAACATCTTGTAGATTTCTTCACACTGAGTATTCAAAAGTGTCCTTTGAAGAATCCTTATCAACTCAAACGTGACTCTTTTGTAAACTGCAAAACTGTCAAAGCTGTTCTTCCTTTGCAATCTTTATGATCTTTTTTTTAAAAATATACTTGTTTCCTCTTCAGATAGCAACAGATTTTCATTTAGTGGGTGAGCTGAAGCACAGAAAAAGGTGAAAATGTTTTGACCACTGAAATTTGGTATTTCACACTGCCTTCATAAAATATCATAAATCATCCTTATAATTTGTAATCCATCTAGGACTACTTTTGTAAAGCCTTTTTGACATGCAGTTTGTTACTGGTCAAGTAATTTCTTTGGTACTATTTCTACAAGACTGTCAATATTTATTTGGCCACGGTTAGCTAGCTCTTCTTATAAATATGAAGAATATATGCCCATTCCCTAAATCGACAATGACAATACATAATATTTAAATAGAATTAGCATCACCAATTTTCAGTGTAGAGTATATTCAGTGAGCTTGCTGCAGGATGCACTGGATTCAGGATAATTAGCATATGAAGCTACTCTTGCCATTTCACTCCTCTATTTATATTAGAACTCATTACCATGCCATCGTATTTCAGAAGTAGTGATGCAGAATTTGAATTTGACGATTCAGGAATGAGCCAGCCAGAAAATTACCTGTGGGGACTCACAGACCTTTCTATAATGTCTGCCCACCTGGGCATCACTCCAAGTAACTGCGTTTTCATGTCACTCAAGGGTGCTGCCCGCACGTTGGAGTGCCAGCTGGTCTGTTTTGCAAATGGTACAAATTGTTTCATTCATAAGAGACAGAATTCATCCTAACTGAGTTAAAGCAGCCAAGGGAGCAGGGGCAGTCCCAGTCTCCATATGCAGCCTTGCCCAACTTAACAGGGCTATGTTATAAAACAGAGACTGCTTGCTGGACCTTGTTCCCCAGGGCCCCTGGATTTATCCCCTTCTCTACAGGCACTGAGAGGTGCAAACAGTGCTGGTGAATCAAGGTAACAGACCAAACATGCAGCATTTTCAGAAGTTTTAGATATAAGAAAGAAATGCTTTATGATGAGGGCGATGGGACACTGACACAGGCTGCCCAGAGAAGCTGCAGATGCCACATCCCTGGAAGTGTTCAAGACCAGGTTGGACGGAGTTCTGAATAACCTGCTCTAGTGAAAGGTGTTCCTGTCCACATCAGGGGGTTGGAACAAGATGACTTTTAAAGGTCCCTTCCAACCCAAACCACTCAGTGATTCTGTGATGCCAAGTTACAGCTGTTGGAGTGCAGGGTCAGCAGTTATTTGTCCCACTGTGGATGTGTACAGGTACACAATCAGCTACTGGGCACAATCCTAAACTAGGAGGTTCCTGCTATCCAAGATCTATCTTGTTCCATTCTCAGTCTAGGGTTGTAATTCATCATCCTTTCAGTTGTGTCTAACCATTTGCAGTGCTGAACACTAAGCTGAATAGTGAATATCTACCCTCTCACTTGCATATATACATATACGCACACACATATATATAGATACACACACATATTTGCCTTCTGGAGAATTATTTCTGTACACATCACTTCAGATTGTGAATTGGCACAACTGAAGGAAGGGTGAACTGCCTAGTCTGGAAGGGCACACACAAAGGGACAGGATGCTGGCTTTCAAGCTAGAGAAAATGTCTATAGAATCTGTACCTTCACAGAAGGATGCCAAGAAAATGATGGAGGCAGAAGCTACCAGGGGCTTAAGGGAAGAAGAAAGTAAGTTTCTTGTAACACTGAAGATGCTGGAGAAGGTAGACTTGAAGTTTCTGAAAAAGAAGACTTCTTTCTGCTGCTTGTTTAGACTAAGATCACAGAAACAGGGTTCATTGCAAATTTCTTGAAGTAGAGAGGGGTCCAAATTATCCCTAAATTCTGTTTTCAGTTTGGTTTTTTTGCTAGCACAGCTGAGAAACAGAAACACGTAGGAGCTCACTTAACAATAACTCATTGAAACAGGCAGAAATATAATAGTTATCTCCACCTGATCTACACTATGATTTTGGTGTCACTATCCTGGGAGGAAAAAAATCCACTTTCTTTATTTTGTCCTACACCACAACACTAGAGTCTTGGTAACACTTATTCCCAAGCACAAGTAGTTCTACTGCTAGCACCTTACAAGATTATCCTTCCCGAAGAAGCCATTTCCTTTGGAAAACATTAGATATGATCTCAAATTGTATATAAGCAGTTCAATTATGCTGGCCAATTTCAAGCACAGCATCTCTTTTCTAGGATAATTCCTCTCTTGAAGTGCTGGGGCATTTATAGCTTGGGATAGAATTGCTGAAGGGATGTACCTACACTGCAGATCAAAGGAGGACTTCACTCTTCAGTGCCATCAATCTCAGAAGAACTGCATTTACTTCACAATTTCATGAAAATGAAAATAATGGACTGAGACCTCTTTTGTCTGGTAAAACTTCTGTGAGAAAGACATGATAAGCCTATGAGGTGTTCAGTGCTCTCAGTGACTTCATCTGCCTGAGCCAACAGCAGTTTCTGGCATTGAGCACTACACAAGAATTTCACAGCATCATAAGATATTCATTCTGCACAAACAAATCTCAGGCAAAGGTCTCCCCCAGACAGGCAGAGCATCACTTATGCCCCTCATCTTCTCCTGACCAGTGACACTCTTGTGCTCAGTATAAATTATATGAAATATCAAAGAAGTCAGTTCGAGAATTTGCAAATTATATTGGAAAGAGAATCCTAGCAGGAATTATAACATGGCAGGCAAACATTCAACAGAATGACCACCTCTCTTCCTCTTCTATTTCAGATCTAGATTTTATTCTAAATTGTGTCTTTTTTCCTGCCTAAGATGCCCATAGTTCTGGTGGACTGTAATTAGTGAATAAGGAATTTTATTAATACAGATTACCTCAGAGTCGATGACATCACTATTTTTTAACAGCCATGAAAAAAAAGAAGGTAAGCGATCTCCCCTAATTATCATACGGCTACTGACAAAGGCAATAGCAAATAAAAATTAAACAATTTCTTTAAAAATTACTTTATTAATAATAAACAACCCTCCTCTGAAGGAGTCACGTTAAAGCACAATTAAAATATCTGATTTTTATTCTAGGATACTGTAGGTCACAATAGATGTTCTCAAGTCATCAGAGAAACGTGTCAGAGTGCCTCTTGGGTTGGAACACAGTGCCAAGCCAAAAGTGTGAAGTCTATATTTTCATAGGTTTATACTTCTCCAGCCAGTAGGTTTCCCAACAGTATTGGTTCTTTTGTGTTTACAATTACTTGGTACCAAAGTTTTGGCATTTCTGAGTATTAAAGGCACTATTTTCTTACTTTTGTGGCCTAACCTTGAACACCTTTGAGGTACTTTATACCAAAACACTATTTTCTCTACACTAAAATTTGCTCCCAAAGTATGACAGATGAAGAGAGAATTCTGGACCCAAGACACAAAATTTCCTAATATTTAATGCTCACTTTTAAAATTTTTTTATAAAGAATAAAAAGATTACTTGTACGTGTAACAAGGATATTACAGATAAGAGTAGCACATTTTACACATCAGTACAATACACTACTGCTAATGCATTGAATGTATGCTTGACTATGATGTGAATATTTGAGTAATAGTTTATCATATCATACATTAAGATTTTTACAAAACCTTTAAAATGATTGATTACTACACTTCTGAAATATACTACATTCAAAATTTTGAAACTATTAGGTATAGAAGTGGGACCACAAATTAAATTCACACAAAAAAAAAAATCAATGAGGAATATTCTCATATATGTGAAATCAATCAAAATGTCCACCTTTTCAGTGTTGTAAGCGGGGGAGGGAGGGAAGGGGGAAAGGAGTATTGATATATCATTGCAAACTTTCATAACCATAAATCAGGATCAAAGAATGGCTGATACTGGATGGGACCTCTGAAGGTCATCTCATCCA